>JAAAKL020016346.1:0-11072 GCA_010016065.2 Carybdea cf. marsupialis auct. non (Linnaeus, 1758) | reverse complement strand
ATTGAGAGTTTTGCATTTTCCTAACACCGAGATATCAGGTTTCAAAGTTTTAAATCTGGAACAAAACCTTGTTATTTGATGCTGGATCCTACTGTTAGGATCCAAGGAAAATTAACAGAGTTTTGATCAGAGATTTTTTTAAAATTCAAATGCCTCTAGTTTAAACATGATATACATTACAGGTCTCGTATTTTGAGATACAGCCTATTCAAGGGTTGTCTTCAGGTATCTGGAGTCACATTGTCCTAATTCCAAAACTTTTGATTTGTGACGTCATCACTTTTCCTCCGTACTATAAACGACTTGTAGCCTGTTGCATCTAGCCTAGCTGCAAAAAATCAATTTCGATACCATGCTTCTCTAGCTTGCAATGAGCCAATCAAAACAAAGATAAAAAACCAAACGACAAAAACCGAAACGAGCGATCTTCATGAACCCAATCTTACTTTATTTGTAAGAACACCATACAAGAAATTTTTCTCACAGTTCATTTACATGATCAATAGAAGATCAAAGTAGTGTGGAATTGTGTTTATGTGCACTATTCTGTGCATGCGACGAGTACAAGACACCACCCAACGCCATTTAGATTTGCGCATAGAATGTCATTGGACGCCACAGGCGAAAATCACCAAGTATTTCTTTCTGAAAGTTTCTACAGACGGAAGACCCTTCCTTTACATTTTGACTTGACATTTTTCTCTGTTATCCCTCTCCACCTTCCGCTTCCACATTTAGAACTAAATATCAGAAGTCTACAATATCAGTGCTTTGGAAAGATCTTTAGAAACCATTTTTAATCGATAATTTCTTGTAATACATAGATAGATAGATAAATAGATAGATTGGGATAGACAGATATTGACTAAGGATACCAAGCAGTAGCTACTGTGATTTGAATGCAATCAGAATTCGGGATGTCGTGGGATGAGAACAATTGAAGAAACCTGTGATACCAGATCATCAGTTAGGGGTGGCAAAAATTTCTTGTAAGCGAATTTTTTATTTTGGGGTTGTAATATTACTAACCTTCATCGTAACAGTATTTTTGCTTCTTCTACTTCACACAATCTGAAATGTTCCTATTGAAGATATTTCGGAAAGGTGAAGATCCGTGCTGTCAGCTATATTTTGAAAACATTTTGGTCATAGTGCAAACACACGAAATCTGTCACAGGGGACAGTAACAAAAATGAAACTCGTTAACTTATAAAAACGTACTAAGTCATATGTCGTTAGAGATTTTGGTATCACTTGTACTCCATGAATACGCTCAGTTCAAAAAAAGACCATTTACATTTGGAAGGTATACCTTTTCTCGTGACATCATCACTCCGTAAATCCAATCTGGGTGACCACATGGCGACTTAGACCCCGTTTATACGGGAACGGATCCGTTCCCAAATTGGTAAAGATACGGCTTGCGCTTGCACGGGTACTCTTCGTTTCGTTCCTGTTTGGGAATGGAACCGTATCCATTTGGATACGCTTATCTGGCGAGACCGAGTGGATCTGTTCTTGTTGGAAGCTCGTGTAAACACTGAGAACGGAACCATTTGGATACGTTACGAACAAGCAGCTATAAAATTCTAGGAAGAGGCTAACGAAATATGCCTTTAGTTGGCACAAAACCGTTACCTTTTAACACAGGAGAAGGCCACGGTATCTTCTGAAAGCAATATTCGCGCTGGTGTCAGTTTTTCAAAGAATTGTCAGCTTTGTCCAGGTTTAATGTTTCAACACCCCGAAATGCTTTCAACAGCGCGCTGGACATCCTGATTAAAAGTCGTAGCACTCCTCGCAGCTATTTTAGTTGTTTACCTTTTTGCCGCCTAATTTTTTTAGGAACGCTTCAACGCATGTGCATTTGAAAGGGATCCGTTCTCCTGTAGACACAAAAAGAACGGAGCCGGCACCGAAACCATATTATGTAAACGCGCTGCAGCAAAAGGTAATCGTACCCATTGAGGAACGGAAATGTTTGGATCCGTTCCTATTTCTCTCGTGTAAACGGGGTCTTAATGCAATAATAGGGCAACCAACCACGTGAAACCAGAGTTACAGAGCTGTTAAGGTCTCATACTTATCAACCCTTGTGTTCGGAGGTTTGGTCCCTTCTCACCCTTTGTAACGTTAAAACGTCCTACCTACCTTCCATTTATGCTTAAAAGTACTAATTCGCTGCATAACGGACTCTATGATACTCAATCTGGTAAGGTATTAACCGTAGTCCATATTGGGCATAGAACGAAGTTTATAACCGCGATTAGGGTAGCCATAGTTGTGTAGTTGTACGCCGTTGTCATTATTTACTTTACTCATCCCTTAGTCTGATCGACCGTAGGGGCACCATTGATTACTTGTCAACCACTTCTCTCTAATCGGCACGGTTTTCAGCTTTCCTCATTGCCTCAGGCCGGGCCAGGCCTGTCCACACTGGGATGTTGTCCTCCCACCGCTTTCTCTTCTGCCTGGGACTGTTCCCTGCAGGATTTGTTTTGCCAGCCCTTCAGATCTGATCACATGTCCGTACCACGGAGTTTCCTCTTTCGGACGGAGGTTAGGAGGTCTTTCATAGGGCGCGATCGCTTGTTTCACCCTGTTTCGTACTTCTTCATTTGTGACGTGGTCCCTCCAGGAGATGTTCAAGGTCTTTCGAAAGCACTTCATCTCTACTGCCTATATGCTTCTTTTGAGATCGGCTGCTAAGATCCAAGACCCACAAGCATATAAGAAAGAGGAGATTACTGGCGAACGCATGAGCCTGATTTTGGAGCAGATTGAGATCTTTCTATCCTTCCAGATTGTCACTACCACTGTCATAAAGTTCTGCAACGACCATATAAATTGTATGCACATCACGTGTTAGGTGTAGTTGTGAAAGAGAGTGTAGTTAAGT
This sequence comes from Carybdea cf. marsupialis auct. non (Linnaeus, 1758), assembly GCA_010016065.2. Classification (NCBI taxonomy): domain Eukaryota; kingdom Metazoa; phylum Cnidaria; class Cubozoa; order Carybdeida; family Carybdeidae; genus Carybdea; species Carybdea cf. marsupialis auct. non (Linnaeus, 1758). Next base: position 8,173 of record JAAAKL020016346.1, on the reverse strand, counting down.
AATCCCACTCAGAATCTGCAATTGCAATAGATCAGTCGAGATTTGAAGTTGATATTTTTAATGTTATAATATAAAACTAATAAGAATGTCCTTGAAATAAAAACAAGCAGACATTATAAAAGTAGATGTTGGATAACTAGTCTCAATTGGAAGCAGAGGTTCCAAGGTTTTGCTACTAGGCGTCTACAGGATCGAAGTAACTAAATTGGTGGGGGTGGAGTTCGGGAGACCATCCCCATTACACTACGCCCTTTGCAGTTGTGGTTATACCCCTCATTTAAGTTTTTCAATTATGGCGAGTATGCGATCTAATGCTGTTCGTCTTTGGCAAACAAACCTAAGCTATTCAAAACCGACGGGAACAACAATCTTGTCAAGGCTCAGTAAAACATACGTAAAGGCAACATATTTGAACAACAAAGAATAATTAAAACGAAACATTTAAGATAGCTTTCGATATCTTTACAACATCATACTCAGGGTATAAACTAAGTCAAATGAAGGAACCTATTTATGGGGTAAGTAAGTAAGCATTAAAAGGGCAACAAATTCTAAAAGGGGAGATTAGAATGATGAGAGTGGAGTTGGGTAGACATTCATATCAAGCCTGGGGTTGGTTCGAGGAAGGATTTTTATACTCAAGAGAATGACCCGATTCAAGTGATTCATGCAACATACGTTGTCAGTAAAGCACGATCAAACAAGGACAGCTTTATGCTGAAGAAATTAAATAGCAATTAAACATCTCGTTAAACAGGGATTGTCATCCAAGTACGTCATCGATAATCACTTCTAAGTGAATAACACTGCATGATCACTTAAAATTACAGTAGGTTCCTAAATCTTTGAAATGCGTGAAAAAGTAGCAGAAGCACTCTGCCAAGTGGTAAGGATAGTAAATCAATAGATAGCAAGAAAGAGATAAGAGGCCTTGAAATGGAATTAGATGGACAATTACGTGTAATTAGATGACGTCAGTGACTTGGCGTCATGGGACGGTTAACGTGGTCATGGAATCATACGAAAGAACGTTGTTGTCATGATGCATGAACTGGCCTCACCCAGCCAGCGCCTTGACTCGTGTCCTTCAAGTTTGTATAGCATTGCTTCGCTGAATTGTTAGCTCCGTGGACGAACAAAAAAAAGGAGGCCCTTGCAAAGTCCAGACCTGGGATGCCATAAAGCTTGTCGTCTTCTTAGTAAAGCTTTCTTACGCCTCGCAATTTCATCTGTGAAAAACATATGGCATTGTTATAAAGACGTATGGGGCCGTGGGAACGACGCTTGAAGATAGAGAGGCGGGGAGTTGAGATGGGCGGCGGGGCTAGTTGTAGTATCCCGGGATATCTTAGGGTACACCCCTTAGATTAAAAACATGAAGATACGTGGTAAGTAAGAAGCACAAAGGAGGCTGAAGGAAGCCCTGTGGTCACTCTAATTATTCATAAGTAGAAAGTTTTCATATATAGATTTGTATTCTTTGCATGCTTAGACACATCCCAACTTACAAGGTTTTTTTTATTTTAAGTCCTGAAATGATGCCTTTCGTGAAACTACTTCTTGCTGCGCAAGGACATATGTTTTCCCGACAAACAAGTGAAAACACTTTTCGAGAATTTTTAGGGGCTAAATAATCAACGGATCACCCACATAAATCCGGGAAATTTATTAAGTAATTAATGCATGTCTTAATAGATGTCAGTCAGTTGCGGACACTTGGGGGAGAGGGGAACCTCCGGCAATAGAGGGGGGGGGGAGCGTAAGACGTCACGATTCTGAAGATGTTTGAATTATGGAAAAAATAATCGATTTTCATTTTTCCTATTAGTAAGAGCGTCAATGGCCAAAATTTCGAGTGTCCCCCTTTCCCAACACCGAGATATCAGCTTTCAAAGTTTTAGATCTTTCTAACAAAACCTTGTTATTTGATGCTAGATCCTGACGAAAGGACACAAGGAATATCAACAGAGTTTTGACCAGAGATTTTTGAAATTCAAACACGCTTAGTTTATACGCTACATACACTACAGGTCTGGTGTTTAGGTAAACAGCCTATTCCAGGGTTGCCTGTAGATAATTAGAGTCAAGTCATACTATGTACAAAACTTTTGATTTGTGACGTCATCACTTTCCCTCTCTCTGTGCTTTAGAAGTAAAGAAAAGTCTTGATATGATCTGGGTTTTTATAGTAATTTGTCAATACGTGACCTCACCCGAAAAAAAGATAGATAAGGTGCGATTTGGGGGAGTCAGATCACCTGTTGACAAATTACGAGCACAAACATTTATGTGTATGTACATATAGTATAGCACGTGCTTCTACAAATCAAGGTTTGTAATCAATGAACATTCATCAGGGGTCAAAGGTCAAGTAAAAAATCTCCGAGTAGTCTATTCGAAATTCACGACTTTTTCAAAATTCGATCCTTTTTAAATGCAACAATTGCCACTATCAAATTTAGCAAGACCTACATCTTCCCTCGTCCCTCTCCTCACTCAAACATCTACCACGTTTCTGCTGCTTTATCCCTTGTCTAGGTACAATATACACACACCGTGGACGGTACTTTACGTTGAGCGGTAATTCGGAGGAATTGACATCAAGAGACCCTCTATGGTGCTGTCATGGTTGGCGCAGGGAGGAAAATCTTTCACTGTCATCAACGCATACCCCGCATCATGTTTCGAGGTTGAACGGCAAAACGCGGTGAGCAATGGTTTGAACAAAGTGCACTCTCGCCACTTACCGGTCTGATGTAGAAATTGACTGTTTAACATATATTCTGTGGGACTACATTCCCAGTAGATGGCCTCATGAACTGCCCCTTATATATTCCCAATCTACTGGCATGAAATTCGCCCTAATGAGGTGATTCATGCGCAACAAAATTTTGATTCTGAATCTTGCCTATGCAGCAAGCAAGTTGCAGGAGTCCTGTACGATATAAGCGTCAACAAAAACCAGAGAAGATTCAACAGCAAGATATTGAAGTTTTACTCTTCGCCTTATCCCTTGATCGATTTGGGGATTACAGCTTACGTTCCAGACGTTTCCATGAAAAATTAATTAGGTCTTCAAACCCATAAAATCAGGAAGAGGGTAAGGGGTAATAGACGCGACTACCTGACCATATTTGATCCACTACTTGATTATCAGACAACTTTGATCAACTACATGTTATTTGACGGTTTTGATAAACTGCTCGTCCACCTGTGATCAACCACGCGACTGCTCCACTGATCTTATCAACTGATAGTAAACGAAGCAATGCGCGCTTCTTTACCAGGTACGTTTGCCCAATTTAGTTGTCGATGATCAGCCTTGCAGATACCTAAGTTGGTAATCATTTTTAAAGATACAAAACTAGTTGGCTTTTTGTCAACATGGTTTCTTCAATTTCCAAATCTCCTTATCAAAGAACGAGTTATTTAATTATGGTTTAGCGAAGAGAATACTCGTGACGTCATGGTAATGAAATCAGAATAAAATTTAGTAACAATTGGGATTAAGTTGTAATCAAGTGAACAAGCTGAACGTAATTGAATGAACTCTAACCAAGCAGGCTTTTTCTACCGTGCGTAAATGGAGTCCGTGTAGTCTAAAGAAGAGTTCTACGAAGGAAATAAAACGTCTTACATCCCTTATGGGATAGAAAATCCATATGACAATGAGGAATTGAACCTCGGGCTTCTTCATCGCGAGTAAATTATGCTAGTTACACCACAGTCCCGTATCATTAATGGAACGAAATTTAGAATGTCATAGTTTTACTCGACATCAACAAACAGCCTGCTAGGGTGAGAAAATGAGATACGATTTCTGAATTGGCTCTGTAAGCTAGCTTCCCAGAATGCAGGACAGCGAGAAATAGGAGTTTTGACTTCTTAATCGCAAGTCTGATAAACTACAGTTACCGATCCCATGCCATCAATGGAACGAAATTTATAGTGTCATAGTTTTCATTGACATTGCTACATAGCCTGCTTTAGCAGAATACATGCTCGAGAGATAACTTGATTTCCGCAATGTCTATATTTATAACTTTATAGGACTCTAAGCAAGTGCTAGCCGGATCCGTCCTGTAGCTCCACCAGGCAGAGCAGTCATTACGATACTTGGAGAGATAACCCTGCATTAATAGCAAGTAAAGTTATTATTTCTCTGCTGAAACAGACACGGTTCAACAACCAAGTTTATTAATTATTATCATATCATTCAACGGGAAAGGTGTTACATTAAGTTAGAACATACCCTTTTTGACGCACTATATAGACCACCATTGATGTAGCAGTGACTTGAGGTCAACCCTCCCAAATAGATCATAGTTTAGTTCTTGTGAAATGTAATCATGGTGGTCGACGTTTCCCTCTTGGAAAATATTATTACGCCGCTCGCCACAAATAAAACTAAAACACAAGGGAGGGGGTATTACAGCAACTGCTAAATGGTAGTCCTAAAGTGAGGAAAATAGTAAACGTAGATACATTTCACTAAAAATGAGACAGGTTGACGGTTCTGGAAGTCAAGCGCTCATCTTCAGCGGGAACCTCACAAATAATCACCCCAAACCCAGAGCTTTTGCTGCTCAACTCTGTATAAAGTCTTCTTTTTATCCTTTTAACGTCTTTTGTCTCTCACATTGCATGAATGAGCCCACTTTCGAAGGAGTTGCTTGGAGCATTGAGCACTTTAAGACCGGATGCCATCCCTGACACCAACGATGGACCATCCTAGGATTGAACCCTGACTCTCATAACCCCTCTTAATCAGAAGGCCAGGAACTTATCCACTAGACCCGGCGGCTCTTGGACCGTATTTTATGACCCTTTGCACGTCGGGTATTAAACTAAAAACAAGGATCATACTATTTTGTAAAAATCTCATCACAATGCAATCACTCAAAAAATGACACGAATATCTATTATGTCTGATCAATATTTACAACTGTTAAAAGAATCGTATTACATATGACAGGAATCCAATTCCAAACACACCATATTTGGCTTTCATGAAAGTAAAACAAATTGAGTTTCTAATGCAATGCTAATACAGGTACTCTCTACGGAAATGGTTACGACATCGATTTCACATGTCAACCTTCTTGAGCTAAATGTTGAATACCATGTTCTTTCACTTTCCAGCGTATGAATAGCTACATAGATTCTGACCCGCAGTTATCTATTTTACTGCTCATACTTATAGTTACATCCTCAGATAAAAAGGTTTTAATGTCAGACATAACTGGTAAAGTTTTCTCGTGTAAAGGAAAAAGACTGTTTTCCTCACTCTCGCCGATTCTTAATGATTTGCTGATTGAACAAGTGGGGAGGGAAAACTACGTCGTCATAAATAACCAATTTTGCAAATAGTACCATTTGACTCAAGATATCTAAAGGGAATCCTAACTCGTCTGTTTCTAAAAATACCACACCTGTAGTATGCCCATGGTTAAACTAGAAGTGTTTTAATTTTGAGAACTCTCTGGTCTAGACTCTGTTAAACTTGACTGGATCCTAAAGTTAGGATCCAGCAACAAATAACAGTAGTATGCACAGTGTTGAAAGTAGACGTGTTGGAATCTCGAGAAATCTCTGGTCAAGACTCTGTTAATTTTGACCGGATTCTAAAGTTAGGATCCAGCATCAAATAACAAGGTCTTGTTAGACAGATTTAAAAAATTGAAAACTAATATCTCGGTGCTACTAACAAGCTTCGCTCTCAGATATGGCCGTTGACATTCTTTCCACTAGGGAAACAGAAGCATTGAGAATTTTAAAAAATTGACATGGATTCTGTGCCGACTAGATAACAAAGTCTGTACAAGGTGCATGTCAAGTAAAATAAAGTACAGTGTTCTTCCATAGTAAATGCAAAGTCATGAAGATGATTGTACAATACCGATAAACACTTCTCTCGTGCCTCGATAAAACTAATGGAGGGCTCCTAGGTGGTTAAAGAAAGTTCCTGGTACGACACGAACTTAAGCCCTTCCAACTACATACAATACATTAAACAAGAAATCAGGCTAAACGTAAAAGTAACACTAAATTGTGTTAAATATATTTGGTTACTTCGATCGACCAAGCCAGTCTTAATCGGAGTACAGAGGTTCGGTAATTTAAACTGTCGTTACAAAGACCTTGTCACGTGACAAAAATTTAAATATTGTTGCCATTGAAAGCAAGAGAACGTATGGGATACATACAATATCCTTGTACATCATGCTTTCATCCTGTCCACAAACTAGAAAACTAGAAAACTAGAAAAAGGCCAAAGTCTATAATTTTATGCCATGTAAAATTCCGAGACTTGGAAATGGGATACCCAGATCTCCGTGCGGCACGAGACGAAAAATTAACTGATCATATCCGTTATTATCACATATTGTACACTTAACATTAATATATTTCATAAACAACGTCAATGGGTAGTATGATAACCAAAACTTTTTGGTATCCACATACTTCCCTCGGTCACCATTTGCGCCAAAACAAAATCTTCTTGTCTCCTGTGACCAATTTCCAACCAGCTTTTTTACTGATTTAAAAACTTTGGGTGGATGATTTGATTTATCGAGTGGGTGAAGGTTAGTGACATCCCTACAATCCTCGGTTGTCATGTTCCTGACTCTACATACACAGACCTACTTATACTTTTGTAAAACGAAATTGGAGTGGAACGTCGGGTTTCACCAAGCCCAACATCTTGGAGCCCACATTCTTCTGCATGCATTCCACTTTGTAGCCACGGACCAACTGTTAAAAGACCACCAAAATATCAATTAGCACGTCAAATTGTAAATTATCCTAAAATATTCTCACAGATATCGATATATATATACACACACACCAAGGGGTTGCGCATCAAATCCACTGCTAAAGTCATATATAGACCAAATAAAGCTGACATAAATTGACGTTTCGCGTAATGCTTTCTCACTCTCAACCTTACATTGAGCCTCAACTTTTATACTGGGCTACAACCGAAAAAACAAAGTCCGTTACAAAATACCAGTTTGTAATGACTGGTATGGCATGAAAACATCTTACGAGGAAAGAAAACTATTTCCATTGTAAGCATGTGGTCCATCACATGCAATCTGGATGAAAAGCCCTATCATAAGGGGCTAGCAGGAATGTACTACTGCGTACAAACAGTTAGGACAACCAAATAAAAAGTTAGAATTCCTAACAATACATGACATACTCAGAAAATCTATGTGCATGCGCGTGCATAAAAGAGTATAGTGATGTTACACATTAGTATCGAAATTAAGACCCTCTGGGATCTTTGTGTTAAGTGTTTGAATCTAGAATCTTTCTCTACGCTTAGGGCCTCGAGGATCTGCCTTGTCTATGAGCATGACTTCTGCGTCCTGCTCCACCCCCTGTGTTCAGCTGAAAGGAAATGCTCGTGCAATTCTCGTTGGAAGCACGGTAAACCCCTTTTGGCTTTGCGCTGACTCTCCTTATAGTTATTCCATCTACAGCGCCATTCCGTTGTAGTTTCTCCGACGTACATGATGTTGCACACCTTACAGCGTATGAGGTAAATGATGTTACACGAGCTACAGTCTAACCTGTAATTGATTATAAAGCTCCTACTATTCGCCACAAAGTTGCCTCCCTGAACAAAATTGGCACAATCCCTACATTTCTTACTTACGTATTTGAAACATCCATTAACTTTAGAATGTTCAAGGAGCCTGGCTCTAACTAGGTGTGTCTTAAGTGTTTTTGGAGTGCGGAATACTACTTGTGGATGTGTCTTAACCAGGAAACGGAGTTGCGGATCTGAATTTATCAGCCAAAAGTGTCTTTCAATAAGAGACTTAACTTGCCGTAGTGCAGGATGATACGTAAGAATTAACTGGATTTTCTCCTCCCCTTTCTCCTTATTTTTGCTCTGTAGAAGCTCACCCATCTCTTTAGCCCGTGCCTTTCTAATATATTCCTCAATAACATTGGCTTTGTATCTTATTGTAATTATATTATAAATATAAGTGTTATAACGGCTTTGATGGTGAAAGCCCATTACAACTTTTCAACGTTTATCTATATTCATTGCTTTGTGTTATTTCACATCTATATCATCGATTGTGTCTGTCAGTTCCAATATACCTAGACTGACACTGAGCTTTGCAATACTGGAGTCTTTCGCATGACATGGCTG
>JAAAKL020016345.1:0-11073 GCA_010016065.2 Carybdea cf. marsupialis auct. non (Linnaeus, 1758) | reverse complement strand
GGTGTGTCTAGATCAGCCCATGAATACTCTATTTAGCTTTATTCATACGGAATCCAAGACAGCTATCCTTTAACTATCACCTATCTTTTCATATCAATTGTCAGATGATTTTATGATCTTAGTTGTTGAATCAACCTTCTCCGCCATGTGGTGTTCATGATTGTAAACCTTGCTATCCAGGCAATACAGCTAAAGGGGTACTCTCGGTGGTAATAATGCTTCCCAGGAACTTTAATTATTTCACAATTTCGATTTCCTCACCATTAAGATTAAACTGTGTCTGCTTATGGTAAAGGCATGTAGTAGGCCTGACCTGGTTAACTAAGTAGAAAAGAACCTTATAAAATGTCCTTTTTTAGGCACGTCTTGTCTTTTGTGTGCCAAAAATTTATCTGCTTGTGGCCATCAACTTTTATGACTCAATGATCCATTTTCACGGCAGCTGCACGCTTGATTCTCAAATCATCAAAGTTAAAGAGGTTAAATTGTAAGCATAAAGAGCATGAATAACATGAATAGTAAAGGTAACTCAATTCGTAGTAGTGGCTTTGGCCTTGAGCAGGGTGAAGTAATAATAATTAAAAAGGTGGTAGTATGCAACTTTGTCAAAGAGAAATATTGAAGTGTAAGAACAGTAATAAGTTAAGCTAATTTGTATAAAATGAGTTTATTACTGAGAAAAGGGAATTTCTTGTCAGTAGCTAAAACAAGCATTGTATATGATACAGGTACCACAATGGACATAAGATGTCTCAGATTTGATACAGGAAGCTTGGAACTTTCTTTCCATGATTACTGAACCATTACCATAAGAACTGTCTTGTTTGGAACCTGAAATTCATGACAATATGTAATATATAAAGAGAACTGCTCAAAGCTAAAGTGTGGTAAATTTTAAAGAGAAGATTTAAGTGTTCAAGAGTTATCATTGAGCTGTTCAATCTGAATGGGATAATAAGTATATCAATAGATGTACTGGTACTTTGGTAATAATGCAGCACCAGATAGACTCGGAAGATGGTCCTCAAGATAATGCATTACGATAGAATAGAAAGCAAAATCAGCCATTTCGTAAGTAAAGTTTGCTCATTTCAGATACATTCCTTTTAATGCAAAACCAAACATTGCAGTTACTTTATTTGTTAATTAAACCATAGAAATGATAACATCTCAACTTGCTAAAGAAATAATTGCATAATTTGACAGTAAAGTTTCATAGTGAGGTCATCCGTAGCATTAATTGCAGGATGTCAAGCAATTTTAAAGACCAGAAAAGATGTACCTGACTTTCAATACTACTATTAATGTCCAGCGCTTTACAGGGTGGTGGCAAATACCCACGCATATCCCGACGAGGACAATGATGTGCGTGGGGTGATCTATGGAATATTTCCAAAGATCTACAACAAATTCCTTGGTGCGGGGTGTGGGTGTGTACACTTTTTAAGCAGTGGGCGATTGTCTGTTGATAACCCTTGAGGCACAGGTGTGGGCTTTATGTACTTCTTGTGCCCTCTGTCCTTTACTTTTCCTCTATGACTCCACTTCTTTGATCTTGCTGCCCTCTTTCTTTTCATTTCCTCGTTCTCCAACCACTTTGCCATTTGTAACTTTCCCCACAAGCCCCATAGTTGCCTCTCATTCATTGCTGCTTCTCTTCGAGATCCTGTATCCCCCTGTCTAGCCCTTCTTTCTTTCACTTTCATCTTTTTCTCGACATTCATGCTAACTATTCTCCACCAGGTTGTTATTATTATTTAATGCCATGCCTCTGTTTTATCATGTGTGCAGTTGATATTGGTCTATGTTGAAACAGGAAATAGTGAAGAAGCAGTGAACCTGTTAAACACTGAGAAAAGCAAAGATTCTTCGGTGAGGGCCATGTTTTTGTCATTGATTTTTCTGCTATTGGTAATAGAGTAACAGTTGGTTATACACGGTCATGGATACCGTTATTAGACGTGGACCATTTCGTATTGTCTCAATCTACAACACTGGCTTCAAATTTGGTTTGATATATTAAGTGTAAAAAGTACTATTGGCAGGTATTGCTTTATAAGCATGCTAAATTTTGTCAAATCAGATGTAAGAAAAATGTTTTTCATTTTTAACTTTATCAGTTAGTGTTTGTGTTTTTAAATTCTCAAAGAATTGCATCAGAGAATATTTTCGCATTTGAAACCCATTCGTCTTTCTTCTTGAAGTAGGAAGCCGCCTTTTGTTACAGACTCTTCCAGAATCGCGCTAGAAAGAGTAGAGAGCAATTTGTACACATAACAGAGTTTTTCATAACGTTTCCAGTTGACTCTGTTTTAATATGTGCCTCGTAGAATTGTTTGGCTACCATTAATCAATAATTTTCAGATGGCTTTGTATTGAAAATAGTCATATGTTGTACTTCCCATTCAGTTCTCTAAGAGACAAGATCTGCGAGTGTATTAATGTATGTATATTTACTTAAAATATGGTATTTATTAAAATTGAGTGCTTTGTAGAACGTGTAGGGAAAAGAAAGACACGCCACAGCCATTCTGTTGTACCTAAGTCTTTCTGTACAAATCTCAAATGCCGAGAGTTCCCGCAATGTGGGGTAGATGGAGAAAATAGGCGTAGTAAAGTTATGGGCTGATTTTGAGAGAAAGTAAACGAAAATAAAGGAGGGTAAAACAGATATATATATATATATATTTCTGATTTCTGATCGATTCGGAAGGTGCTAACTAAACCTTGAAAAATAACTAGTACCTTTGGTGCAAGAGCAAAAGAGGATAAGCTGTAGTGACCTAGTACTATAATTCGGTCATCATCTCTTACTGGCCTACCCAACATTATCACTACTCTTGATGTGCACAGCCTCAGAATTGTAGTAGTTTAAGCTCTGCCCAGCAGCATTTCTTGCCATTGCAATGCTCTTATGTTTTATGAAATTGTAGCTAAATTCAGTTGGTCAGCCTGGAAGGTATGATAGTAGGGAATACTGTTGCAGCTGCTTCCTTATTTAAAATTGTTAGGCTGTAAAATCGCCCCTTTTCTTGACAAATTTAAGATGATGTTAAGTTCATATGAACACAAAGCGGTTGCATTTACATGTAGTGCCATCTCGGTTTAGAATTCAAGATTGAGAAAGTAATTATAAACATTTTAGCACGAGGACAGTCATTTTGATTTGGAAGACATTAATAGTTGTGCTACATTAAACCGAGTTTTTAATTCTTTGCCAGCATTTGCTGTCATATTTGGAAAATGCCGTTTCTACTGGAAGAGTCATAAACACACCTACCCATTTGCAATTCGACAGCTTTTTGGCCGATTTAGCTTCTTATGTCGATCGAATACTTAACCATGTTGGTAAACCGCTTCTTTCGTTGGTAAGTAAAGTAGAGTATTTTTAATAGTCATTGGATCATAGCAATCCATTCGAAAGCCTCGTTTAAATTTTTTTTCTCTTTTTTACTTTGTTTTTCTTTTTCCTCTTTTTTCTCCTTTTTATTCTTTTTTGTCTATTTTCTCATTCTTACTCTGTTTACTCGTTTTTACGCTTTTTTCAAAAGTAAGGATCCATGGTAGGATAATAGAGCCTGATCTCCCTGCATTCTTGAGTGGTTATCTAAAACGTATGTTATTATAAAGCGCAGAAATTTTCCAATTTTTCACCGGTGTTGTCACTGTCAGAATGTTTTTAGTTATCAAATTTTGTCAGGAATTTTAACGGTCAGGATTTTCATAATAGATCGTTAATCCGTTACATTCAGAATATCAAATCCAAAGCATAGAAGCCATCAATTGACGCAATGTTAGGTGATGCGCTACTACTTTCGTTTTGTTCTACATGAACGTGAAATATGAGAGGTTCGAATTGATATAGGTAGTGATTGTCAGGATTCCCAAACACATGAAGCTATGGTAAATAACCTGCAGCCTGCAACTGAAACTGGATTATCATCACTATGACGGATTGTTACATAATGCAAACATTAATATATGTTAACATTGTGCCTTGAAAGTTGCCTTATTTGGTTAAAGTTTTCAACATCGTTTAATCTGTTCTTACCGCCAGTTTCTGAGGAAATAAATCGAAAGCACCATCTTATAGCCAATTCTTTGTTTTGTAATAAGAAACGTGCTGGTAAAGCCTTTTATTTTTCGCGTTTAGTAAGACGTTAAGTGTCTCATGTTTTGTCTCTTTCCTAGTTCGTCGACAAACTGACTAAAAGGAGTGAGCCGCTTGTGTAAGTGAAAACTTCTTCATCTTGTCATTTCATGTCTTTGTTATTTACAGGCCTGCTACTTATGACTTCCCCGGCCAAGTGCTCCTCTCCAAGTCGCCGTTGCAAGCTGTAGCAGCACAAACCAAGTGCGGGAGTGGGGTGGAAGCGGGGTATCGGGATTGGAGCCACGTTTAGATGTCGCCTAGTGTCAAGCCCTTTCTTTTTGACACCATGCATCAAACATCAAATACACGGGACCCCTTTTACAGTTTTAACAGACAAAGACGTTGCAGTACGTTTCCAGGTCTTGTAGTTAAAAGCAGCAAATCTTTTCCCGTTGCTTTATGCCATTTTACGTAGATTGGAACTTCTGGTAGTGAGAACAAATGGAGAGTCCCCATGATGGTGATGATGATTATGATGATGATGATGACGATGACGATGATGACGACGATGACGACGATGACGATGATGATGTTGATGTAGTAGATGATGTAGATGGTGGTGGTGGTGGTGGTGGTTGTGGTAGCTATAATTATGATAACAAGAATGCTACATAAAAGGTAGTCAAGTATGTTACAAAACTACTGGCACCAAAAACGTTGTATAGTTGAGATTACGACATTGTAGAGATTATTTTTGTATAACAATTTTGAATCTTATTCTTCCGGAGGAGATGCGAATTAATGTTTAGAAGCCTAGACTCTGTTACTTTCACTTTTGAGATGTGACGGAAATATTTTGTATCCTCGACTCCTTTAAAATATGCGTTTGAAAAGGGCCAGTATTGTTGAATAACGTTATAAACTGGCATGGCAGTTTTCTGCATCAGATTACGGTTTTATCTTTTTCTGAACGTAGAGCAGAAACAATATGATTATTTTAATTTTTCTGTACTTCTTTATACAAATATATTTTAAAAGCTTGCTTTGCAGAAATTGGTAAATTTTAATTCAGCATTGAAAGTGATTCAAACTTTGCTGAAACGCCATCCTTGCCAAGGTTGATTAATGGCCGTGGCACACAAAAGATCTACATTTTTTATAGCATATGAAATCAGCAAAATTTTATACTAGGAGACCAACGGTCATTTAGGTGCATATGAGGGCTCAAAAAGCCTCCCGCTTGTTAGCCGAACCCTCAAGCTGTATAGGATTAACCAATCCATTCTTTAATGTATATTGAGTAGGATTGCTAAAGTTAAGTCCATTTCGTCCTGACAGTTGCAAAGAAGGGGATATTATCATGCTCTTTAGAGAAATGATTGTGGAAAGGGGGCAGACTCAATTGCGTCGAAGTATCCGTTCACGTATCATGAGTACTTCTTCGGCAACACGCACGACTGAACCAAGGCAGATAGAAAGAGAGAGTGGGGATGCAACAGCCAGCAACTCGGAGCAGGAGTCAAGAGAACTATTTGACAATTCTCCGCCAGTGCTATTAGGATCTTCTTTGCAGCTTCAATCACTAGTTAATGCGACCAACACATCACCTAATGCTCCAACGCAAAGGCAAGAAGTACAACGGACTCAAGATGCGCTGCGTCAGAGTCGTGAACTTGTTAATAATGTCGAAATGCGGCAAGGAGTTCGCAGCCCTTTGAGACAGTCAACACCAAGAAAGAGAAGCCTTCCGAGCAAAGATCAGACGCAAGGTGAGGTTTCTTCATCACAAGATCTAGGTCAAGCAGTTGCGCGTAGAAGGAGATCCCCTCTTATTTTACACACTCAGAACCCTGGTGACAGCCGAAATGGCGTGGAAATGAGCGAACAAAGAGGATCTGAGGAGCAACCTGAAGGCGTGTAAGTATTCTTCTTTAAGTTGAATTTATTGGCAGGTTGTTATGTCCTCCAACTTTAATATTATGCATAACTACGCGAAAATCATCTATGGTTCCTAACTTATTTCCCGCCTACCCACTCACGTACGTAGTTAGCTATCTACGTACATACCTACCAACCTAATTTCCTACTTACCTACCTACCTACCTGCCTGTGTGTGCGCACCTGCATGCGTGTGCGCACCTGCCTGCGTGTATGTACCTGTCTGCTTACCTACCTACCTGCCTACGTGAACCTGCCTACCAACGAACCTACAAACCTACCTTTTTACCTGCTTGCCTCCTGCTTGCCAATGGCATATACTACAAAGGAGATTATTTTTCAACTTCATTTGGAAAAAGGCTACTTTATTTGGATACTTATTCTGTTTTGAAAGTAACAATCTAACGCCGATGAAGTGATGTTCCCATCACAGCAAACGTTTTTGGACATCCATATGTAAATATGCCAATAGGTAATTAATGCCGCTTAAGACTTGTATCCTTGACAGGTTCTTGCACAAAAGTGCATTTTTAGGGTTCATTTGCTTGTAAGTGTAAGTTTCCGGATGAAATATTTCTTGGAAAGGTTTGTCTTGTCTTGTCTTGTCTTGTCTTGTCTTGTCTTGGCATGTCATGTCCGGTGGTGCGAACTGAGATATTGTGTTCCAATCATCAAGGCATATGCTCCATATGCTCGTCTACTGATTTCATAAGCGCCCTTAACTTCAGTAAAAAGTTTCCCTATGCTTAAGGAAAGTTTGGTACTCTGTACTCACCCCCCCTCCCCCCCCCAATTACCAGAGAGTGCACATTTGTAGTTTTATTGCTTTTCAAGGATATAAAAGGATACAACTTAGTATAGTACGCTTTGGAAAATATTTTTGAGATTTGTACATGGTTTCGTAGATTGTTTTCTTTATCTTTCGGAATATTACGACTGGGCAACACTCGACGAGATTAACTGTTAGCTTTGGGTAATAATCATACTACCGAAATTATTTTTTAAATTTTATTGATGGGAAATTAAGAATAATCTCAGTTTCATTTGTCCTTCCTAATACTAATTAAACAGATCTCAGAAGCAGTTTGGAGAATGACGAAAAATGACCCCCCATGTGAAATGGCTGCGAAAGTTTGCCCTGAAGGAAAATACTAAGGTCCGAATCCAAAAAGTTCAGACATCGGACAATAGGTGTTCGTATTGTGGTAAAATATGTCATTCGGATAAAGATATTTAAAAAATTCCTGACGTAAGCATTTCACAACTACTGGTAGTAGAAACATTGACCCGTTTATCAAATTATAAAATTCTTCCATTATAATCTGTAGCAGTATTCAGTTATCTAATGTAATACAAATAGATTTTAATCGATGTGTTATTGTTGATTTGTTTTTCCTATGAGCTATAAATTGTACTATCAAGTTTAAGAGTTTTATTTGTGTTTCAAATTGAAAAAGTGATGATAACAAGTTCATTCATTTTGCGTCAGGGCTTCGTTGTAACGTTGATAGGTTTTGGTACACCGTTGAAGATTTAGCGTTTCATCACACTTTACATGATTTAACAGTTGTAGAAAGAGTTGGTCTATGCCATCTGTGATGTATAGATCTTACAGACAGATCACATCCCTGGTTTTAATTATAACCGGAGAGAATTGCCATTGCAAATCATGTATACCACCATTGTATCACAAATTGCAGAAGGCTCTATATAGCTTTACACCTATTTTCCATCGGGACACCAGTATCAAAACACTGTAGAAAGAATGTTTGCCCTGCACATGAGATATTGGTGTTGTGGCTCTAATCTGTCTCTAATGATTATTTCTGCAGTGACGAGCTCCCATCATCCAGCACTAGTGGGGAAAGGCAGAATCTTGGAGGACAGAACGAACGTCACTCTAGTGAGGACATTTCCATTGAATGGTCGTCGGATGGTGAAGACTATTTTTCCGTATCCAGTCCAACCAGGAGGCAGAGGGGTATGTTCTTAATTTGCCTTATAAAAACATAAAATTTTGGGAGAGTTCATAGGAAATGGTTCTTGTAATTGCATTACCGTGCGTCAATGTGATTACAACTTTTGGAAAAGGGATCGAACTTTTCGATATTATCTTTTTCATATATATTTATAGATATGCACATGTATATTTATACATTTTGTGTATACTGCTATGCCTATGGAATATTTGTAGGGAGGAAGAGCTATGCCTTGATTAATTTTTAATTGGGAGACAACTTCTTTCGATATTTATCACAACATGGGAAGTATCCCAGTCATGTTTAACCTGAAGCTGACAGTTTTCGCCTAGAACCAAACTCTGTAAGTCCATTTCCTGGTCACGAATTCGTGGAAAAGAGAGAATTCTATAAATGTGCTATAACAGGCTACCGAAATCTAGGAAAATTGTAGAGAAAATGCTAGAATACTAGCGAAGTGGTAAATGGCATTTCACTTTTTTAACGAAAATAAACTGACCCAAAATTTTCAACGTCTACGTCTATGCACTGGAAGATAGGGGCAAAGTCAAATTATGCCATAGTTTAGCTAATTCTAGTTGAGTAAATATTTTTAATTGGCCCGAAAATGATATGTGATGAACTTCATTCACTTCAATATTTTATTTGAAACAAAATGTCGGTATATGCTTTTATAATACATCAATTCAGATCTTATAAAGAGACTGTTATTTGCTTTAAATAGATGTTTTTTCTTCTCCAATTTATGAGATAATGATATTCTTCGTCCTATGCACATGAACTTTTAACTCTTAGCACCTAGCCTTTCTGCTGTGGACACCTAGTTAGGTAATCTTCACTAGATAACCATATGTAAGACCGAGGATTGTTTACTGAAATCTTTATCTGTGGAATGAAGTCGCTCGATTTTCAAAAGTTTAATATTCAAGGAACTTTGTTTCCCATGATACCAGTTATTTGATGTGTTTCTTATTAAAATACATATCTGTGATGTATGATATAATTTATAGGCACAAGGTGGGATTTAGAAAGGCATACTGTCATCAAAGTAACGGCAAGCAATTAATATCATCTAATTGTTAACAGGGCGGGGCTAACTAAGGACGTTGCCAAATGACAACCACATGGCTACAGGTTCTGTTCACCTTGTTATGTACTTCCGGTGATTTTAACTTCATTCAGCACAAATAACAAGGATGGCCATTTTTCGGTTCAGACCAAAAGCCATTTTTAAACAGACAGCGAAAGTCGAACTAAAGAGTAACGAACCCAAAACGTTCGGTTAAAGAATGAATAGTTTACTTGCAACTAAAACCAGGGTTATTCTCTGATTGTCCCCCTACAATCTTCTTTATACTTAGAATCTTCTGTCGACTGCTAAAGTAAACTCATCGGTTCTGCATTCCTCCAACTTGAAACGTCTTCCTGTTCTCTGACTGGCTGAGCGGGTTAGATCCTGAACGATATCGTTGGACAAAGCTCTCGAAGATCAATCCTAGCGATATGCATCATTATCGTTATCCTTCGCGGTGCAGCTGCTATTAAGGGAACGGGGGTGAACTTTTTATTTTATCGTTATCGTTCCCTGTGTGACATAGGCCTTAATCAGTGCATTCTAGCCATAAACGTAAGAGGTCTAGGCCGGGTAAAGTGTCACGTGACACATGGGAAGTATGGGCAATGAAGATGGTAGCATCATAACATGTAGAAGTTCACGCGCGAAGCTAGAAACAATGCAGGAAGTAAACAAATACTCTGAAGAGAACGAAAAAGCTGGGAACTTCTTCTTCATCTTTTGTCACCGGCAAACACTTACAGTGGGAATAGTTTGTAATCTGATACCGGACAAGGAACACAACACGCGTTTGACAAACAAATTGGATTAAGATAGTCATATGGTAACTGGGAGGATATTTGTCTGCAGCAATCTGAGCTTCACGAAGGTCCTATCAAGAATGCGCTGTTCTATCAAGTGTGTAGATTTTGGAAAACTAGAGCCTGACATTCTCGTCGAGGACGATTTTTGCGCACGAGTCAGTTGTAAAACCGATATGTTGAAACAGATGTTCTCGAAGATACATATCGGATGTTTGTACCACCGTAATGACAGAATTTGAAAGGATAGTAAGATTACCATGTTTTTTGCAGTTAAACCGTGACTTTGTGAACCGGACTCTGTGTGGTGCTGTCCATCGAGTCACTCAATTCTGGTAAAGAAGGCGGGGTAGCAAATACTTTACTGTTTTTGGAATATTACAACACTTGTCTGGTCAAAGAGCTAGAACCCAGTTTTGAAAATGAGGTTTATCTTTGTTAGGATCACTTTACAAGAGAGCCAGTTGATATTAATGCGATTCATATAATAGAGAAAGGTAGTAAAGGTTTTTATGAAAGGGGCAAGCAGAGTAAGATTGCGATTGCACCTATTCATGGAGCTATGAATGGTTTTCCTAAATTTTCCAGTAGAGATTAAACATTACAGTTTACAAGGTTTTTGTCGTGTTACTAGTTTGTGTATGCATTTGGATGAGAGAAAACAGGTGAAATCACTTATTTGAGGTTTCAAAGTATTGGTTTTACTGCTTTAAAACTGCAGATACCTACAATTGATCAGTAAGCGGAAGTTGTAAGCTGAGTAATACTATGGCAGAATAGGCAATGATTCTAGAGGAAATAAACTGCAATGTTTTAATTTAGAGCTACGGTTTACAGTAACTTGCTAGAATGACCGTTTTTGGTTTTGATCAATTTCTGGCAATTTCGCGCGCTTTCTGTACCTTATGATGCTACCATCTTGATTCCCCATACTCGCCGCACGTAGAACAATAGAGTCTATGAACGCCCATTATTTTAGCGACATGTACGATTTAAGCGTACCATCCGTTGCTTCTTACATCTTACTGGCATGTTTTTTGTTTTTAAAAAGACTTGTATTGAGACTCAGATGCGTTGAGTAGTCGTGGTAAATCGATAAATTGGCAGATTGGCGACATGTACGATTTAAGCGTACCATCCGTTGCTTCTTACATCTTACTGGCATGTTTTTTGTTTTTAAAAAGACTT
>JAAAKL020016344.1:0-11073 GCA_010016065.2 Carybdea cf. marsupialis auct. non (Linnaeus, 1758) | reverse complement strand
AATAAAGATAATAAAGATAAATATAATAAAGATAATAAAGATAATAGAAATAATAAAGATAATAAAGATAATAAAGATAGTAAAGATAATAAAGATAATAAAGATAAAGAGAATAAAGATACAGATAATGAAGATAATAAAGATAAAGATAATAAAGATAATAAAGATAGTAAAGATAGTAAAGATAATAAAGATAATAATGATAAAGAGAATAAAGATAAAGATAATAAAAATAATAAAGATAATAATAATAATAAAGATAATAATGATAAAGAGAATAAAGATAAAGACAAAGAAGATTGTAAATACTGTAAATAAAGTTTCATATTGAAACTGTGGCACTTTGATTATTATAATCTCGTTTATGACACGAATGGGAATAAATCATCGGTAAGACTTGGTCTGCTTACTGCTTTGTCACTTATCCACTTCATTCAAGTTGCCAACAATTAACGGACTACATGTTTCCCTTGTATGCCCTTCTTAATTGTCCTTAAGGCTCTAAAATCACTCTCCTGCCGTCATTTATAGGAAAGGAAAGTACACTCTATCATCTCTATAATATCCACAAAAAGGCGATAAGCGCCTGTAAGGAAATAGTACTTCCAGCAAAACAAACCATTTCTTGTAAAGTTGTCAAAACTTCGATTTGCTTTAACATTGTTACGACACATCTTAGCAAAGCGGTCTTCGTCGAAAAATACGTCGACTAAAAAAATCCAATAAGGTGAAGAACTCCTACTTCGGGAGAATCAGTATAAGCTTTGCAGCTGTAATAACCAATATCCTCTTCCAAGACGTCCCCTTCATTTACCAAGGAGACACGAAATTTCTAACCTGCTTCTAAAATTGGGGTAAACTCGTTACCACCAAACTATACTTTATTCGTTATCCAACAGGTGGCTTAACGTAGTGTTAAAATTCCTGTGCAATAAGCTCTGATTTACTCACCCCTGACTTGCAAATCGAATGCCTCCAAGTCAGAGACAAGCCTAGGCAGTTGGATAGTTCATCAGTAACAGTTCGAGGGAAAAGTCACTCTACTTACTCCTTATTCACATCCCGCCCCTTAAGTCCCATATACATGGTGCAACATTTTAGTTCAACATGTAGCGCCCAGGATGTCGCATCGTGTGAACGAGCCAAGTTGCACAACCTTTGTTGTATGCAACATGTTGCTAAAACCGATTATAGAAGAGAACAGGTTCTATTTCTCACAACCTGTTGTGGCAAATCAGCCAAGGAACGATGTATTTATGAGGAGTAAAGGAACAAAGAATTTATAATATTCCACGGAAGTTTTAAGATGGGAAAGAGAAATTACCTGAGTTTCAGTTGCCTCACTTCTCTCTAACATATATGAAATAACTTTTTGTTGCTCCAATCGAAACGTGGTTGTGAAACCCAGTTGTACAACAAATCAGGGTCCTCAGAACGAGTTGTGTTCAACATGTTGATACAATGCGTATGTGGAGCTTAACTTTGTACATGTAATTAAAACAAATCTCTAAAAACCCTCTTCGCATCAGAATCGGGTTTCCGTGTCTCCCGAGGGGTGTGTTCTAAGGCGGAGGTCACTTCATTAAGCAAATAGAAGACACAGAATCGATTTTTTGTGATCGCAGCTGATTCAACAGAGCGCTGTCCTACAACTAAAGTGACCAATCTTGTCCTGAACGACTACACTTTGCACAATTATTTTCGATGTAATCAACTGATATTTTTCTATCGCAAGCACCAGACGAGCGACAGTAGATGAGGCAGCTGATAAAACGTCAATCTCTCATCAACTATCGATTAATTCTTTTTGTTGAAAAGATTGCTGTGGTAAATTACACTCAAATAGCTATTTCATACGTCTGATCTCAATTATGCTTGAGTTCATTCTTTTTTCCGCAGTGGTCAATTTCGGTATTGTTTATGGAGTGTTGTTCTCTCGTGAACCAGATGGTACAAGCCTCAAACTCTGCATAACGCATATCGTACTGGGCGTCAGGGTTGACAAGCGTAAAGAAAAAAACGGGGGGAATCGCGTTTGGGTGGCTGTTTGTTCCGGCAGTCACAGATGCAACACAGTCCACCGTTTCGAAAGTATGGAAAATTTATCCTTCGTCTCAAAACAATGATCAGTATGGTTTAGTAACGATGGGTGTATACCATGGACGGAGTCGGGGAAGTTATGTGCGTACCCTCCCTATTTTTTTCAGAGATGAAACATGAAATTTTACTCCTATTAAACAGAAAATTGGATGGAACAGAGCCTCTCAACAGCAGAGTAGCTGAAAGAAAACGGCTAGCTTGTGCAGATTTGTACTTCGATATACAGGGAATAGGGCATCGTATATCTCCCATCAATATCTGTTTGTAGAAAGAGTATAGGGTTCCAGATCTGGAAAGATAAAAAAAGAGAGGGAGGGGTATAGCCAAGAGTAAGAGAATGGGTTTTGAGTGTTGTACTATGATGTTGTGACTCAAATATAGCAAAATGACGTAGTGCTTGATGTCAATGTTACCAGTGGGGGATTGGGAACTAATGTGTCGACTACCGAAAACGATATATGCTCTATCTGTAACAGTGACTATAGGTGACTGTTACAGATGAGATGACCTTTAAAAATGCTTGAGGTTAAATAGCATCTGAGGTCAAATTTCATTACTAACCTACACAAATGAATGATTTTGCCCTTTACTCCTCACAAAGAGAAAGGAGAATGAAATATCAGACGAGGATAAATGTACAAGGAACTCCTGCCCTATATGCATAGAAACATCAAATGATTCTAATGTTTAGGTAGATGTCGATGAATTCTTTTGTGAAATTTGAGGGTCTAGTTTCTTATCTAAAGCTTATCAGATTTTATCAACACCTAAAAAGTTTATCTCATCGTCAAGACCTATTCGATAAGGATTAAAAACTGTTGTTTTAACCGTTTACTAACAAAACACCTGTGAAATGACTCGCTTGTCTCAAAAATCATTATAACTGACAAAATAAGATACAGGAACTTCTGAACTACTCTTATTACAAGCATTAAAACGATGTATGACATGTGTACGTTCTTGAAATTTTTAAAATTGTCAACACCTGTTCCATATGAGCAATCACGTAAGATAGGGTCATACGATCAAATGTTTAAGTGGTCTTTTTTCACTATATTTTATAAAATGTTGGCAAGTAGCGAAACCAGACAACTTGGGTCGTCGTAATTTGAAAAAACCAAATATTTTACAAACGCAGCAAACACCTGACCAGCCACCAAACAGGAGTGGAGAGATTTGGCCTCGTAGAATGCATGGACTCACAGATCATGAAACACATGTTTCATAATCTCTGATGGAGTGAAGATCAACAGTTTACGAAAAGACATCGAAACATTCTGTAGAGAATTTTGGTACGACACTTTGAGCTGTAAACTGAACTTTCTCGTGGTTAATAATGTACAGTTTATCCCAAAAGACATAATTAACCCTAGAAGAATGTCATTGTCCTTCACTCTTCACAATGAGAAAGGGGAATGAAAGGCACACAGGACAAGGACGAATGTAAAAGTACGTCTTGTTGTATCGATATAGAAATATCTGATAATTCTGATGTCCTCCTTGATAGCTTAAAAGACTTTTGAAACTTTTTGGCATTTAAAAGCTCTATATTTCCCTATCAACGTACTTATAACCAAGCAATCTGTAATCCAACATACCGATTCTCGGTGATGAAATTTTATCGCATTCTCTGAACTCATTCCAAGCTGACGTTTTAATATCTTTGCTTCTACAGACCCTTTAAAAATAGCATCTCTTCCACAATCAAGCAAAAAGGTGCAGAGAAGCTACTATCCAAATTGCATAGAGCTTGATGTCGCTGTCTATCTGTGAATGATTATTGGAAGTTAAATTAGCAGATAGAGGAAAGTGAAGTGTGTTATCCACTGGCCTCCATTTCTCATATCGTGAAGCAACCCGCTTCGATGGCGTTAATCTTTTGGCTGTCCCTTAGCTTTTTTGCTCTAGTTTCTTTTTAGAAAGTTATTAATTTTCAAAGCTTCCAAACTCTAAGACGAAAGAAAAGGTTAAGCATATCTTTACATTCGATCCGCTTTTCATAAATCTACCAAAGAGATTTATTCTGCTCGTCACTGCTGAACCGAAGATTGCTTCTCAAACGGCATGTGTTTGAACTTTCATGGCGTGATATTTCGAGATCACTATCGCTATCGTTCCTATGATCCTTAATAATAGAAAGATTAGAATTTTTTTTACAGAACTCCAACTTTAGCTAGAGCGCGAAAAATAAAGGGATGTAAAAATAGCTTTTTTAAGTGCAAGGCAATCAGAGGAGGAATAATCAGGGGATGATGATTTAATAAGGAGAGACCAAAATACACGGAGCCGCCGTGGTCTAGTGGTTAAGGAATCGGACTCACGTGCCAGAGGTTGTGGGTTCGAATCCAGCCTAACCCGATATAAAGACCATCGGTTGGGGAAGGCAACGGGAGACCACCCCTGTAAATGCGCTCTCTCCCCAGGACATTGCTCACTCTGGCTGAGCAATAGGCTACGCTCGAAACTGAATATGCCACAAAAAAAACAAAAACACGGGAAAGTAACACATAAAATGGATACGATTGGGAAAATACCAGGTGCACAAGTACATAGTAACACAACAAAAAAATACAATAATCAACAGAATAAAGGGAAGAATGCAATTGCAGTTATGCAGAAGTATTTTTTTATGGTCATAATCTCGCTCAGTCGGAAATGCATGTGTTATCAAGTCATTGATTTAGTTTCTTCAACTTAGGTTACAAAGTCACGTTTTACTACTGTTGTGGCGTTATAGGGCTTGGGTCGAGTTATGTGAAACCGCTGGTCGCCCACGCTATCTTATAAAGGATAAGTCCTTATGGCATGTGTAAGTCCTCATGGCATGTGGTTTTCGGAGATCGAAGTAATGAGTAGGTCTTGTATTCCTGCTGTCGTGAGTTTACATTAAAAGTCAGAATTATATTCTATTTTATCAGTGTCTAAATACTTTAGTCGCGCTATAATACTACACTTAACTTTGGTAGCAGAGCACAGAAAGTCTTTTCACAAACTTCTTCCATCAATTATCTGTATACAAAGGTGCATCACGAGATAAATATCTGTGTATGAGTATTAAACATTGACAAGAAATGAGGCTAAACGGCTTGATTTCTTGTCTAATGTCTAATATTTTGAACATCAGTCTATGTATCATTCTTTGACCCGAAACTGCGCTCAGCTTGGTACAGCCGTTTTGGATTCTTTTATGCTTGCTTAAATTGTGTATGAGTAATCTAAAAGTAAAAGATGACAAAGTTGTAGGATATATCATAGCAGATGTAGACTAGGTGTGAAATCCTAAGACTACTCTCCTTGTGTTCCAAACATTTTCCACATCATCAGAAATGTTTAAAGTTCGCAAAAATGTTCATATAACTTCGATTAGTGGAGAATTTTTGCATTTGAACATTTGCAAGTGAACAATAAGGACTCGCTTCCTCTCTAAACACATATAATACGAATCCATTGATTTTAGATACATTTAGCGCACTCTACTTTTGTAACGGTGCTCTTGTACATGTATCCATAATCCATCGTTATACTCGTCTTGTTGACCGTTGGCGGGCACTTGGATAGCGGGGTTGCCTTCTCCTCCACAATTTCTCTTTAAAAATAGAAAAAGCTTTGTAACCCATACAAAAACTGCAAGAAGAACCTAAGTAAAGATGACCTAAAATCTTATTCCTTATTTGACATCCGCATCTATTTGAGTTTTCACTCTTTATTTATAAAACCGAGGCAACGCCTCTACCCCTCCAATAATCCACCAAACATTCGCTCGTCTAATTAAGCCATCAATCTTTCCTTGTTTGAGAATTGTATTGGCTTTTTAAAGTTTTAAATGCTCTTTTAGATGGCGAATGCAGTCTATGACTTTTGTGGACCACCAAACGGTCTAACCGCTGTTGTATGAATCTTCTCTTTTGCGATCTACAATTCATTTTCCAATTGTTCTAACAGAGCTGTACATTATTTGATATGGCCAAAATTATATTACAGTAATATGTCCTGATGTCTAATCAAATTCATCTTTGGTAATTGATTCTATCATCATTTACCAGTTAAGGACGAAATACAATTAACGTGTAAAAAATCCAACCGTTGATGAGATTCTGTGGTGACCTGATGTTAGGTTTCTTCAAATAATTTCACACATATTATTGAATAGGCTTTTTGCAATTCTATATTGATTATGAGAGTTATCAATCTCTTGCCACCGTAACTCTAAAAGATACATAATGTATTATTTCCTTAGAAGTCTTTAGACGCCTTATGGTTTGCATTCTTGTCTCTCAACTACGCTCTTCCAGGTCATTCGTTGTTTTATCAAAGATCCCTGAAAGAAACGTTCTAGCTGGAATCATTGGCGTGTACAGAAGATCTCCCGGGCAGGGATGAAATGGTGTGGTATTGCGTAAATACAATTAAGAGCAAGGTGGCGAGTGGGCATTCTGGTCACCAGAGGTCGATTATTCTGAGATGAACTCAGATCGTGGTAAGGCCAGTGTGGGAGGCAAATTTTAAACGTTCTTCGTAAGTATGTGTAGTGGCTAGCTATTTCCAGAATGGAGGCTATGGCTTTCTTATCCCGTTCCCTGAAAAGGACCTATGACTGGAAATCATCGTCGTAGATTTTACGGTATTCATCTTTCTTGGATTCCTAGGATTCTAGGGCGAACGATAAACGATGTAAATAAGAACGACAACCTATCGCCACATACTCTTTAATGAGGCAAATCTGCGTTATCCTAAGGATAAACGCGCTTTTGTCATAATCAAGGCTTTATAGGCAAAACGACGCTCAACTCTTTCAAGAAGACGAAGCCACCGCTGAGAAGCATCCAAGTCTGGGGCTGGTCAGCTTAAAAAGCAAGAAAAACACAAGAGTACAATCCCAGAAACAAAGCTGAAAACACACAAAATGGATGAAAAGGAACATTTTCAAAAGTGCAATCATCGAAAGAGTTTATTTGGCACGCTTACCTTCCTAAGTAGGAACCGTAGTCAACAAAGCTAGAACTAAGGAAGAGATGCACCTGTGAAAAGAGAGTAACTTCAGAAAATTAAAGGCTCGGCCGACATTTTGTGTTGGCTTTACAAAAAAAGAGTGTTACCACCAAATTTGCAAAACGTCGCCTCGAAGCTCAAGATGATTATGGTATTTTGTGAAGCCCAGTATCAAGATCTGCAGCACTCTGTAATCGCATTTTCATTCCCCTTTTTTAGCCACAAGATAAGTATTACATCCTTGCTGATTTAACCTGTGCCACTACGACACAGCATGGGACTTTACAGATATAAAATGATGACGTACTTCAGAGGATACTTCAAAGGGGATAGGGGCATAAAGTGCATACCCTTTCAAAGCGCTCACGGCGGTGTCAGTAGTAGTGAACTTCGAAGTATCTTACACGTGAGTATACGACAAGCTATGTCTAAAAAGTACATAAATTTCATCATTTTTTCTCAATACCAGGAGTAAAACTCATTCGCACATTGAATCATACGCGAAACTGGCGAGTCGAGCCTCAGCTATTGTTTCAGCCCAGGTTTCATTATCTTGCCAGGTGTCAGCAAGTCTTGTAAATCTCCCTTCCTCCTATCGCCTCTGTCATGGTACCTGTCTAATTGCTGTCTACGCTATTTTCACATATAATTTGCAGACACAGATCGTGACCACTGATCTCTAAAACAGACTGGATCGAGCAATCACATTGTTTTCTGCAGCAAAAAAGTGTACTCATGAGCACTGGCCCCCGTCAGTTAAAATAACCCGAGAAGGTCCGCCATGTTACGTAACATTGTTTATTAGCTTTGTTTGATAGGGAATGAAATGACGTCCAACGACTGACCTCAACGTGAGACGGAATATAATCGATCCAGTGTTTTTTAAAGATCAGTGATCGTGCTAGCAGGTCTCCTCAATCTTCTCTGTGCCTCTATCTCATTCCTACTCTGCAGATGAGGTATCTCGATAATTCCGGATTTTGTGATTCCGTCATTCCAGGTTTTCTGATGCATCGTTTTCAGGCACCGCTGCTCAAATGCGTTAAACCATCGAATCATCGTAGCTGTCACTTTGAAGATGTCTCCTGCATGTTTTAACGTTGGAAAGACAATGCTATGGTACTGAAGTACCTTCGAGCTGTTAATATCGGATAAAATTTTTCTCAGTATTTTCAATAATCTTGGCCAGTCATGTAAGTTGGTGGCGTCTTTAACGGCCTCTGATACATGTTTCTCTTTATCCCTATGCCTGATCCTCATGTCTACTTTATGCGATCGATGTCCTGCCAGCTAACATGGCAGCCTTATTCTGTATGGCTAACCCAGGAGCGGACACTTGGCATATTGATAGGTGGAGGGGTGGACACAAATTTTGGCCTAACGTAGAAGGGCGTAGCGATTATTTCATTCCGTAAAGATTGAATTTTAAAACGGCTCAAAATCTCTTATAAGCAACACAATACGTTACCGATATTAGTGTAATTTAAAAGCCATTTTCATGAATTACATATCTTTTAATTTGAGAGAGATATAATTGACGGTAGATCCACACATCCCAGCTCTTTTCAATTGTCCACTACCACCTAAATGTAATATTTCAATGAGCGCAATGCCATCTTCAAATTTCAGATCGTTTAGACCAATGATTCTTAACTCAAAACCTCCCCTCGCAAAAACAAAACTACTGATTTACCATTTCGTATGCCCTGAACACCGTTCTCGATTCCCTAGGTGGTAAGACTACCACCGGTTAGGAACCACTGCTTAGAGACATATGCTTTTAATCCTTTCCATTATAAGTGCTACTTCATTTAAGGCTCTCTACGTAGTAAAGTCTATAACCAGTAGAAGCAGCAATTGGGACAGCTTTGTCTCACTCCTATATCAGCGGTGAATGAATGATTCCATCTTTCAGTTTTCACTTCCCAAACAACAACTTAGGTTGGCAAAGAGACTTTTAAAATCAAAAGAGTAGGATACCTTAAGCCTTGACTATGCGCTACGGTGCTCCCCTTTTGTCCTGTGACTTTTCTGAACTCAATAAAGTTTATGGCCAGAGGTTGACTGAATTCTATCATTTGCAACACAATACTTTTCAGTACAAATATCTGCACAATTCATAACCTTCCAGTCCAGTATCCAGATTATTTCTCCTTTAAGATTGTGTCCTGTGCTATTCCTAGTCGTCGCAGGAGGATTGAGGAGAAGACCTTGTGTGGTGCTGAGAAGAAAGTGAAACTGCCGTCTTTCCCAACAGACATTAGATAGTTTTGTTAGTTCTTGCTATCTTCTACTTCTTTTTTCTTTTAAAATGTATCCAAAATCTGATTCAAATCTACAGATTCCATTTTCCTTACTTTGTTGAGAGCTTGTAGTACTTTATCTTCACTAATTGGTGTTCTTGTAACTTCGCGTTTTCCTGCTGTCTAACCAGGTACCTGTATCACATGGCATCAGGATGACACATGGTTCAGGTTGGTTTAGAATCTCTTTTAAATACTCCACCCGGCAGGTATGCTATTACATCCTCGGTAAACAGAATCACAAGAATAGAAGTACAACTAAGCTACCTCTCTTCACTATTGCTTCTTCCTTATCTCAGAAGCTTTTCAGCTGTAACAAAATCTTAACTATTGCCAGCTTCCCTTGAAGAATAGGAAAACACATGATTCTCTCATCTTATCAGCAAACCGTGCGACAGTTCTATAGCACAGTTTGCTACCCATTACATTGGGACCCACCTGACATATATTCCCCCCATTCAGACATGCCTGAGGTAGCTCATAATTTTTATATAAGTATTGCTAACTTTAACATCCTGGTCATGTTACCTCAAATGAAACGGTTAACTGGCATCTAATGATTTTTCTTTCACTAATGATATTTTAACAACCATTTTAGATAATGACCGACTGAGACTACACTGGCTAGCCGGGTTGTTGATCCTACATCTGATAAATATCTAGACATCATCTACAAATATAAATAAACCTAGACCAATAATTACTTTACTCAACGGGATATTCATTAAATATAGCTACAGTTTCATTTAATCATAACATCTTTCAAAGATTAAAAAAGCTTCCGCGGCAAAGCAGGTGCATAGAGGCTAGTACTCGTATAATTGGATGCTAAGTGAACATCAGACAGTATTGGACATTTCATTTATCAATGTCTTATGTCATCAACAAGTGAATATATTTTGTGTGCGTTTCATACATAGTATCCGATTCTAATTATCGTTGTTTTCATGTTATGTCTTGCAATTGGAAAGTTGTCTTGTTTTCTATTTTTTTATCTTTGTTATTTTAGAGCAATTATTAGCTGAGAAATACCTCCAAGATATCAGCTTACAAAACGTTTGACGACATGTGGAGAATCTGTTATGACTTCCACTACATAAAACGCGTCTGAAGTTATCGCAAAACTTTATCATTTTGCGTCAAAACGAGAAGGGGGGCAATAAATGCGAGATTGACTTGCTGGTAAGATTCAGTGGTAGGGTTGATGGATTAGACGTTGGAGAAATTTGACTAAAAGTTATAAAAAATGCATTGTTGCAACCAAGATTGTGAACTTGGACTTGTGTTTAAGGTCGTATGTTTCTATGTCCGGCTCTGATTTACTTTCATATCTTTTTTTAAGAGGCAATATAGGCGAGAAAAAAGGTTCAAAAGGAGGAAGATTATGAAAAAGATGATGATGATGATAATGATAATAGGTGAGCAGAAAAGATGTTCAAAAGGTGATAATGGTGATGATGATTTAGAAGACTATGATGTTAATGATGGTAATAATAATAATGATGGTATTGAAAATGATAACGACGATGTTGATGAAGATGATAATGATGATAATGATGATAATGGTGATGATGATGATGATGATGATAAGGATGATGATGATGATGATAATGATAATGATGATAAAGATAGCAATAAAGATGACAATTAACATGATTATGATGATGATTAGGAGGAGAAG
>JAAAKL020016343.1:0-11073 GCA_010016065.2 Carybdea cf. marsupialis auct. non (Linnaeus, 1758) | reverse complement strand
ATCATGTTAGCCGCATGAAACCCTATATCATCCTACCAGCTGAATTAGAGAGAAAGTCAAAGAAAGAGTTATGTCCTACTCCGTGAATCAACTGTGATACTTACTTATGTACAGAGGTAATTTGTTCCCCGATAAGCCTTACCACTAAGAAACTACAGAATAAAGAAATATCAACATGAACCTTTTTTCACTACATTTCTAATTCTAATCAAGATAAAAAGCCTTGTCACCCTTTGAATCTCAGCCGGGGGCCAAAGTTTCTCATTTGATTAATTAAAGTAAAGACACTTCTTTCTTACAGCTGATGTTTTATTTGAGGGGATCAAAGGCAGTTTTGTTGTCTGAGGTCTCTCAGATACTTTTACAAATTCCTTTTCTATGCATTTAGAGTAAGATATCAAAGAACATTTTAAGCAGCTAAAGCCAAGACAATATCCAACAATTTAGATTGAGAGGGAAGGAGGCAAGGGTATCTTTTGAGCGGGTACCAACTTTTTTATCAAACGGAAGTAAACTGAAAGTAGTGAGTTGAGCAGAAAGTCGACTAAATTGCTTTCTCTTTAATAAGCATAACGCCTAAAAGTGTATTATGGTTGAGACTTCTGCCCTAAAGAAATCTTATAAGCATGCCAAATGCACACAGAATAAAAAATTGTCAGTTAGCAGACACAACCATGTGTGTCGAATCGGTCTCATCCTACTATTTACCTAAAACTCCGGAGAGAACATAATAAAACAAAGAAGATATAGCATCGCTTGAGAGTTGTGTTCATGGGTAGAGGTTTTGATGAGTTTCTCTTAAATTTTAATTTTGAGAACTTAGTAAAGTTGTGTGTTTATAGATTAAGCAGTTCAATGCTGCGTAATAGACTAATACACTAGAGAATAAAACAAAATAGAAGGGAAAAGAACAAAACAGTAACGAAGATCGTGATTACTTGAATAATTTATGCCAATAGTTAGTCCCCATGTAAGTCACTTGTTTGCTGAAGCAAGAAGTGTTTTAACGGAGTCCGGCAGTTCTTAACCTAATGTGGAACCCCAGCTTGAAAAGCCATCTTGTGACCAATTGGCATAAAGTTAAGAGCATGTACTGTTATCTTCATGTTCTTTTCTTGTAGCTTGCTCCCATTCTATTCCATTGACGTTAAAGTAAAAGATCACTCGATTTGAACATGGTCAGAACTCAAGCCCAGTAAGTTTTAAGACAATGGCTAGGTAATCTAACATGTTGTCGTATGGATAAAAAGATGGGCAGTCTTAAAAGTTTGTAGGAACACTGCCCCGAACCCCCTCCCCCTCTAGCTGAAAACCCACTGATTTCAACCCGTTCTCACGTGTCTGTCACGAAACTAGCGATGTTCAGTCTCGTTCTAAATATGATTCTACTCGTGCAAACGAGACCTAGCGAACTAAACAGAGAGACGAGGATGGCGCTGGTAAACAAGAAGCCGTGAGAAGAGGAAAAGTAACAGGAACTTGATAAAGTGGAAGAGGATTTGCAATCACTTGCAAGAGTACAGTTTGATTTAAACATGAGTCACCCAAAACTTTCAGACGACGAATTTACAAGGCTCCAGGTTCGTTGATTTCCTCTTTCTGAGCATTTTTTCTAATACATTCGATGTGTTGTCATCTGCCAGTGATCATTAATGTACTCAACATAATGTCGTCCATGAATGCTGCTCTCATTGTAATCATTTCCTTCTGTAGAGTCACTTTAGAAACACGAATAAGGTGCAGCTGTTTTTTAAAAGATCGTTTAGTTAGCCCCAAGTAACTATTTGGTTAGGGTTATTTTGAGTATTGTTCATACACACATGTTTGTACATGACGTATACACTTATGCTTCTATTTTGCTTGTTTTCTGAAGCATGTGTCAGACAGTTCAGACATACACCATCATTCTCTACCACGAAAGAGAATTGAAGGCCAGTCTACGCCACGTTTTGAGGAAGACGTGAGAAGGATTGATTGCATATAAGCTGTATGTAAGAGAGCTATTTCTCAACCACTTAAAGAGCAAGACCTAGTAATTTTTTCGTACAAGGCAGATGAGATATTTCAAAGTTTATGAGTGATATCAAACCTTAGTTAATAGCTAGTTACGTATACAGTAAGACTGCCATGCTATCTCTTGGACAATCAGGAGCAGAAGAAAAGGAAACAGGTGCGTGGCTGTTGTGACTGTGATGATAATGTATTAGACTAGACAGTCAGCCGAGAAACTTTATCATATGAATTTGCAGAATCACTGGCAAAGTGGGCTTAGACATGGTATCTGTTGTTACTTTAAGGCTATGTGTGGCTGGAGTTACTGGGAATACCTGTGACTAGTTGTTTTGTAGAATATATAGATATCTGGATGCTCTGGCACTACTGCAGTTTTATACCACTCTCAGAAATCACATAATATGTGGTGCTACCAAATTGAAACTTACCAACCACTTCATATCTAATTCACTATTATAATGATCTTTTATGTTAAATTAACTCCACACTGCTGATTTATTTTGTCCAACTCCAGATTTTCGAAGTAGAACTAGCATGAAAGTCTAGGGGTGGGGTGGGGTACAAAAACTGAATTAAAAATTGATGCTCCTATTCAGGTCAATTTATGAGACAGCTTACAAACAAAACTACCTAAGAGTTGAAAGAGATTGCTTGTATTTGTCTTTTGTTTTTAAGCAAACAGGTCTGACTGTTCTATACAGTAGCAACTCATTTAGATGGGACTAAATTCATTCCCATACCAAATTTCCTTAAGTATTTAGTAGGTACTCTGTCTTTTCTTTGTTGCTATTGATAAATATGATCTTTATTGCTACTTTTTACTTTACAAAAGTCATCATGACATAAAGGAACTTCCAAAAAGCTAGCAATATCAAGTTAATCTTGTCACATTGCAACATTAGTGCTCATCATTCATCATCATTTCTCCATGAACTTGTTAGGGTTAATTTGTTGTCTGTCTTGATCATTATAAGGGTTTACAAAGACAAGGTTATGTGATGCACAAGATATTTATGTTTCTGAGCAATGTATATGTGTGTATCAGTTGGAGACGCTAACTTTAGTACATCAAAGACATGTTTCATCTCTCAATGATCATGTTAGTTTCAGTGAAATGGTCTTTCCAAATGAGAAGCTTCCAAAGAAGAGTGGCGATATCCAAGTGA
Source organism: Carybdea cf. marsupialis auct. non (Linnaeus, 1758) (assembly GCA_010016065.2). Classification (NCBI taxonomy): domain Eukaryota; kingdom Metazoa; phylum Cnidaria; class Cubozoa; order Carybdeida; family Carybdeidae; genus Carybdea; species Carybdea cf. marsupialis auct. non (Linnaeus, 1758). The sequence goes on along the minus strand of JAAAKL020016343.1, from coordinate 7,894 downwards.
CATGAATGGACAGTAAAGTAATGTATCTTAAAACCTGCCCCTCAAACATATTTCAGGGCAAGCCACCATTAGATATATGTGCTTTGTGATTTCCATGTCGTAGTTGCTTTGAATTCATTTTTTTCTAGTTGGTCCAAAATCCTGTATGATCTGCAAAATAAGTTGTTTAATATTTCTTATTCTGGGTAACCTTGCTTCCTGATCTTGTCATGCTATCTTCCAGATCTTTCTCAAGTTTCTTTGATGGCAAGCATTGAAATGCCAATCTGCCTGTGCATCCTTTTTTTATTATTATTTTTTTAAATTTTACTTTTATTTATTAATTTATTTCATCACACTATATTGAGGAGCAAATTTGCTCATTAAAACATGTGTGTGAAGGTACATACATCCAACAGGCTTCAGAAGTTTCGGTATCCAAAATTTCCCTCAAATAGACTGGGTGAGCCCTGTGACTATGGTAAAGAGAAGTCATCAAAGCTTCCCAGTGCTGGAATCGAACTTAGGCCGGTGGTTTTCAAAGTAAGCTTTTAGACCACCTGGTCACACTCATTTTCATGGACTGTTCATCAATGGCTTTGAGAAGTACACAACTATTGTATAAACAGAGCTTGATGCACATGCTGATGGCTTGATGCAACCAAATCAGGTGATTCCCTTGAAATATGGTAGCCAGTTTTTAAATCTGGGATTTTATGCACACTGCAGTGTATTAACATTCAAGGTTTTATGGAAATAGGGTCCATAATCAGTTAACCACTAACCATGGGTATTTCTATGGCAACCAAAATTGGAATGATTAGATCTTTATGATATCCCAATTATGTTTTAGGAACAACTTATTTCATTAAGGACAGAGAATTATGAACTTGGATCTCGTTTACATAAGACACAGTCAGGTATGTGTGGCTTCTCTTTATACTGTAACATTTTGACAAAAGTGTATTAAAAGATTTTAAAATTTCATCCTCCATTGTCAATAAATTGGTAAACTCAGATTAATGCTTCAGATTAATTTGTTCCCTCTATATAGAAAATTATATTGTGCCATTTTATAAAAAAACAAATGAATTGTGTCAGTAAGCAAATGAGGGGAAAAGGAAGCCAAGGAAAGGTATAGGCAATTATGGCATTCTTTCTTGCAGAAATTGATACTGGTAAATGGGGCTTTGCATAAAACAAGAAATAATAGGGTTTTGGGAATGATGGTGATATTTTGGAATGACCCAACTTTTCCCTTTTTTACACATTGTGCAAATGGATATTAAATTTTTGCCCATGTTAACCAGAATAGGTTTGCTCATGAGATTGAAAGCCAGACTTAACGAGACTTGCATATCATAAATAGTATTGTTTTATAAAATTGAGGTTTGATCAGTTAAGGATGATGTTATGAGATGGAGATGCCTGTGGGAATTTATAAAATGGCAGCTTTTACATAGTATAAAAAGCCTATGCATTGCTAGACCATTGCCATGTGAATTTTAAGAGAATGGACAAGAATGCTTAACCTTTAGATGCAGGACACTACATGATGGTCACAATAAAACGTTTTACAAAAGGTTAAATTTGACAGGAGTATTCAAGCTGCCACTAAAGCTGCCGTTGCTTTGCATCTCTGATCAAAGCATGAGTGTAAAATGAAGATGAGATCCGATTTATACAATACATCATTTTTTCTCTGCTGTACTCCCTGGAGATGATGATAATCCTCCATCAGAAGTATATCAAATAGATTGATAAATAAATTGATTAGAACCCAGTTACAACACCACCATCAACTTCTTAAAGTAACATGGGAAGTCCAAATACCTGATAAATTCTGAAAGTGTTGAAAGGAGCTGACAGCCTCACAACTCAGTTTTGGCAGTCCATCTAAGAAGTATGACTGCAGCTGACTACAAAGGACAATGTTTTATAAAGAAATTGCCCACAGAATACAAACAGAGGCCCTAAATCATTGATATAATGTCATATTTAAAAGACACAGAACAACAGTTACTTGGGCCATCAAACATAGGAGCAAGATGCATTCAGTAGAAACAAACAGAAAGAGTCTGTTCAACATGCTAAAGGTGAATTTAAAAACAGATATCAAACTGTGAATAACGGGCAACATGAGGTGAGCAGCACCTGACCAACTGATGCACAACATCTATGTTCAAACTGTGGTAAGTTCTACATGTACAGTGCAGGATAAGCAGCAAACAAGTGAGCATATCCATTTTACAAAAGAAAAAAAAACAAAAACAAAATACCAGCAGCAAATGGGAAAATCACAAAAGGCATTAATAATGCTTCTTGCATTAAAATAATAGAATGATATGCATTTTTTATTTTTTGTTTTAGTAACTCTTTTATATATTGAGTCCTGTCCTTCCCTGTCCTTCCCTGTACTGTGACAAGAGAACACAATAGGAATATCGTCATAATGTTTAAATATCAATAAGAGCATAGAGTTTTAAAAAGGATAATTGTTATTATTAGTAGTAGTATTACCCATATTAGGTTTTATTTTGCTAACATTTCAAAGTTTGAAGCCTTGTAAGGAAATATATCTTTTTTACTCTGGATATAATATATATAATATGTATCTGTAATTTGAGGGAGCAAGGATTACCACAATGCAGCCAAGTTAGATTGTTATTAACTGAAACCCTCTCTTTTTACTTGTGTCATTGTTATTATTGTGTAAAGTTACTTTAAAGAACACACCAATATCCATTATTACAAAATCCCTCTGCCTCTACTGTAACAAGCAAAAGCATTAAAAATGCTATGTAAAGCTGCATATTTTATGTATCTGGTGGCAATGAAGTTTAAAACCATCAGTTTTGGTATTAATAGCAGTAGTGATCTAACTGGAATTTTCTAGGTTGTTTTTCTATCATTCTATTTCTTATAGAGCTCACTTCAGTACAGGAGAAATGCAGCAGCCAAGAGAAAGAATTAACAAGGGTTAACAAGCTAATGAAGTTTCCTGGATTTCAGGTGAGTTACTTGAAATTTGCCTTTTTCTAACTTGGAATCAATATTTTTGAATGAGGTGTAGAGCAAGTCAGATCTTTCGTCTACATTTGTGACTTGCCAGGGCAATGGAGATTGGCCTGATAATGTTATTGAATGCATAATTACAGTCTATTGAGTCTTGTCAATTCTTACCAGCAGAAGTATTCATAGAGCTCTCAAAGTTTGGCCACATCTAACTTTGTTCTGAATGTGAGCTGTTGTATTCTTCTCATTTCTCACTGTATGCCATGCAAACTTTTGAAGGACTATCCTGTAGTAAAAATGCAATGTTATCTTTGCTCTACCAACCTCTCACATAGTAGATTTTCTGCTATATGAAGTACTAACCTTAAGTGGCCTTGATAAAATAGCCAGATACAACATGGCAGTTGCTTGATTCATGCTATGAAAATGGTTGTAACTGTTGCACCTAAAGGATTATGACTTTTATACTGGAGACTAACATGCTAAATGTTGCCCATGCAAAAGGTGGACATAGAGTGCCAAATAACATGTGCATTTCATAGGATTGAATTTTGAAGACACATATGAATGTAGCAGATCTCAAATGACCATCAGCTTGCATATATTTTCTTTTATAGCACAAAATACCTCCTTTCCATTCTGATTTGGATTTTTATTTGAAATCAGAGGCTGAAAGGTAGAAGCCTTGTGAAATGGGCATTCATAACATAATTTTCTAATTTCTTATTACAATATTTTATTAACAACTTTGACAAACAATGTGTTTTGTTTTGATATAGATGAATTCCCAAGACATCTTATATAGATCACACAGAATCTTGCTGCTTAAGTGATATGATTTTTTTCTTATCTTGTTATGTTAATCACAGGCTATCACAAAGAATAAAAGGAAAGGGGTGAGTTGTGATTCGTACCATTCATACAAGTAAAGTAAACTGCATAGGATTTATGTAGCACCCTTTCTCATACAGGTATATGTGAAAATGCGTGTTAAATCATTGATTTTATCATACAGGTAAGTCCTGTTCTTGCAATGTTGTTTCAAAGTGAGCCTATCACTAGGATTGTTCCATACAATAAATCATTGACCATCTCTCATGTTTGGTCAATTACTGTTAAAATGCAAACTTGAAAGAAAAATAGAGCTTTTATATGCTTTTGAAAACTACATCATTGCACTATTTATGCACTTTTCATCTGGACAGAGTGTGTAAAACATGTGAAAAATTATGGAATGTATGAGTATCAATGTTGGACTTTCACAAAAAATCAAAAGTGAAAATTGAAAGTTCAGCGATCACAAAGATCATTTATTATATGCTTTAGACAATCATATATTGATCATCGCTTGATGGGTACCCCTTATTTTAAGCACTTAATTCTGGCTTGTAATACTTGCTCTAACTTCTGACATTCTGAATCTGTAAGTTATTCATGTGGTGCATTCATGCTTTGATGAGATAATAGTTACATTTTGCTTGCAGATTTTATTTTGATAAGGCATGTTAAACTAAGCATTCAAGTCATGGATATAACAGTTGATGGACTAAACATTTGACCTCCTTTATTTTGCTCTGGCAACTACAATTGCATTGTTGTACCATTCAGATACATAATCATGCAATGAGCCATTTTTGCTGATCATGAGTAATGTATCTCAAATCGATGTCAATGCACAATTTAATGCACCTTTTGATCAGAGGGCTCTAGGAGGGCTGCAACAGACTCAAGGAAGCCTGGAAACCACGTACAGGTTTTCTACTTACCTCAGTGATAGTATCATGGCAAGTGAAACAAATCAGCTCAATTCAGGGAAACCTAAGGAAATGCTACAGTAGATTCATGTCATTCAAATGTAATTAAAATGCTAGATTAGTGTAGTTAATGAGAAATGAAGCATTGATAGTTTTACAAGCATTGTCAAGCATAGGTCAATCAGAATCTCTGGAATAACCATTCTATGCTGATGTTTTACTTAAGGAAATTACAATTAAAGGTAGCACTAAGAAACTTTTAATATAATGGCATATATAAAATTTTGCAGTTTCAAGTTAGATTTTTCTTCAGTAAATCAATTAGCACTGGTATTTTGGACATTTATTGGCAGGTTGCATAGTCATTAATTTGTGCCTGAAATCTGACTTTGCAGAATCTTTTTGTTATGTTTTTTTCTGGGGTGGAGGGTCGTTTTTGTTGGCACAAGTAATTGCATCCTATGAGCCATTTTGTTTGTCAGTATGCCTATGGATATAGTATGAACATATTAATAGAATACAGAGAAGGCAGTACTGTAAGCAATATTTGGAGCGGATGCAAAGTGTGAGTGTTTACATACAAATATCTTCCTGAATCACTAGTGGGATAGCACATAATGACATGCATGAGTAAAAAACGTTTGTTAAAAAAAGAGAATGGTCTTTGTGGTTAAAGTATATACAACTTTAGATCGCAAAAGTGGTGGCATTAACCACTTGCAAAGAAAATGTCATAGTAGGCTCAAAAATGGTAAATTTATTTAATTATAACTGTGACTATGATAATAAGGTAAGTGGTTTTATCACTTGATTGTGGGAATTTGGAGTTATTGTTTGCTAAGATGACATGGACTGTCAGAGACCGTAAGAAGTGGTGTGAGATTTTTGGGAAGGAGCAAAAAGTTTAATGCTATATAGTTCCAATTTTGGTTTTACTCAGCAAAATATCAATCATGGAAGTACAAAGATGACATATCTAAAGACATAAAATTTAGGTTGTTTATATAGATTGACATATGTAGCAAGTATAGTGCATTTTACCAAGACATTAAAGCACCCTTTTCAGTTTTCTAAAAGTTCTGATGGTAAGTTTGGCCTCTGTCTTTTGTGCAGAAAATGTCTTATCTGTAGGATATTCCGATAACATGATAACTTTTGTCAATGAGGACTAAATGGACCAATTTTAACACTGAAACTCATTTTCCCCTACTATTATATTCTAGAATTATGATGAAGTTGTTGAGGAGAATGAGAGACTTAATAGGCAGATGCAGGTAAGGTATCTTATCATTTGGATATTTAGATTTTAAAGGCATACAGTTCCAAGTATTCCCTGGTTATGAATTTGCCAAACTGTTTGTTGTTTGGCCTCCATTGCTGTCCCCATTTGAATGTTTACAATCTAGCTATTTTAACTTAAAATTGAGAAATTGAGAGTACTGCTAGAACATCTAATGCATAATATCATCAACTTCCTTCTGTTTTGTAAGCTATCAGCTACCTGTTATCTTAGTTCCTTTGAAAGGACATGAAATGGAGCTGTTACTGAAAGTTGTTTCATTACACAAAGAGTGTAGTATTGTGATGGAGTACTATGCATTACTTTTAAGGACAGAGTTTGCTCATCAGTATTTTGAATTTTGTAATATTTATGGGAGCGACTTTGTCCATTTTGAAAGTATACCAGAGAGCGGTTAAAGTATATCATAATTGGGATTAAAAGCCAGGGCTATTTTGATGATCTGTCACTTGGGGACAAGTCACGAGACATTGTCTAACATCGTTAATTGTCGTTCTCAGTAAATACTATGCCATTTTCACTTGCTATGGATAATTTTGTTGCTCAATTTATGGACATATACTTTCAATTTATTAAGATTTATTGAAAGTAGGGGACCGGTGAAGTTGAATAGGTGTATCATGTTGTTTTTAGCACTCTAATCTGAACTAGGAGCAGTTATCTTCAGAGAATATATGACGTCATTGATATTTATAATATGCAGACCACACAATTGTTTATTTAAACTGCTCATGTATCAGGTTTTAGTTATACATTGTTACCTGTTCACAGCTCATAGTAGCATGATAAAATGAATGGTCCCCTTGGTCTCTAGGGTTTTAATACACTGTAATCTGCCATAGGAATGCCACCATTCACTCATCTATCCACCCACTGTCTTCGAGGGGGATCTGTTTCCTGTTGCAAATCCAGGAGTAAGATTGTTTTAATAGATAGAGTGGAATTAGCATTGATATTTACTACTCTCTTAGTGAAAGTATGTTATACAGTACTGTCTTATTTAGATAGCAGCAGCATATATTCAGTACCAGTGGGGGTTTTAGGGGGAGGCTGACAGGGCCATGGCCCAAGGCCACGCACCTGTAAGGGGCCTGCACTTCAATTCTAAGAAAAGAGGGTGTGTCTGACTGCCCATGTTAAGTTGATGGAAATAAGTGAAACCTCGAGACTGTATCCACTGGAAGGAATAATATGTCTCAGGAACTTCCGCAGTATGATCATGTCTGAGCTTCCTTGCAATGCATGACGTTATAGGGCCCTGCAAAGTTTTTCAGCCCAGGGCCCTGCATCCTTCAAAACCGCCACTGTTCAGTACTAGCATGGGTCCTTAGCATATTCTGTATCCTTTTGCTTTATAGAGACATGAAGAAGACTTCAATCTGCAAAACAAGACCTTGCTAGAAGAGGTCTCCAGAGTAAGTGTTTTTCGGCTATGTGGCAAGTAATATTGAAGTTATATAGGAAGTTATTGTAGTGTCTGACATTAGTTATCTAAAAGCCAGAACTCAAGTAGTTGATTACATCTCCTACCTTATTTGAGTTTAATGGAAGATACTGATAGCAAAAATGTACATCAACTAGAACAAACAAATAACTATTACCAGTTTTAGAAGCGGGCAAACTGGTAAAGCAAAGATCATGGTGATAATCTAATATATGAGCAATGTGGACATGAGTCTACTCTCTCAGATCTCTCCTTATGATTTATATTAGTGGGAAAAGTACAGTCTTTTTGCTTCATGATAGAGGATGAGTTTTAATAGACGACCAATTTATCAAGCATTCAGTCTATAATTCAATCAATCAATAAATAAATCAATTAATCAATCAATCAATTAATTAATCA
>JAAAKL020016342.1:0-11074 GCA_010016065.2 Carybdea cf. marsupialis auct. non (Linnaeus, 1758) | reverse complement strand
AGCAAAAAGAGAATGCTTGCGTCAGTTTCTGATGTTATATCGGCCATGGAGTATAAAGTAGGTGGCAGGAGGCTGAGGGTAGTTGTTTGATAAATGCACTAGAAAGCATTAGATCAAGGGCTCAGCGATGGGACACGGAAGACCTCATATCCATTTTTGTACATAACTAAGACACACTACCATGCAAAGCGATTTCAGTACCCCCGGGAGCTTATGTCTCCCCTGGGGATGCCTCTCTGCTTATCAAGAGGTACGAAGAGAGATTGCGAAGTGTTTAATAATAGTTGGCATAGATAATGCGCATAGTTAATTAAGCAATCACAACGAGTTCTGTGCACACCCAGGGGCTTATTTCTCCCTTGGGAATGTCTCTCTGCTTATCAGGAGGCACGATGAGAGATTCCCATGCACCTACTTTTTGACAGAAAGGATATAAAAATACAATCAGTTCGCTACTGAGAGGTCACTTTTTATCAGTCTGATTCGTGAAGTGGAGTTTTCGTTCTTGGACTAAGAGTGCGGAGCATTCCGATAAAAATATCGAGACTTTTGAAACTTTCGTAAAAGTATCAGATAGTTTTCACGTTCCGGCTGGAATCTTCTTCCCCCAAATCAAAATAGAGGATGTGTAGTTTTTTGGCAAGAGTGGCATAAGTCTCCTTGTCCGTGGTGACAAGATGTCTTTATTTTTCTATTATCTCCTCACAAGGTTCATTTTGGAGGTTTATAGAAAATAACAGGAAATTAGGCTCACGTTAAACCATCCTGAACTCGAGTGCGTGGACCCAATAGGGCCTGGGGAAACAACCCTAGAAACTCAGATGGTTTTCAAGAGTCCCTCCCACCTCGTTCAAATTTTAGCACCGATTCAAGTGATCTTAGATCGAGCAATCTTGACTACTGCAAGCAAGACTGACGCTTATTGATGTAATGAGGAAGCTGTTGCATTTGTAATGGCTACATTATGGACACTCGTTCCGTTTTCAACAAAGTTTGACATGGCCGTGGTTCACTCTGTCAGGGCCCACTGGTTGCATGCCAGGAATGCTATAGAATTCTTTCGTAAGGAGGCCTTTTACCGAGAGAACGGGTAGGCTTTCCAATCCAATCTCTCATCATACCTCCTGATAAGCAGAGAGGCACCCCCCAGAGGGGCGTAAGCCCTCTGGGGGAAACAGAAATCATAGAGATTGGTTTCTAAATCTTTTAATTTTTATTTTGTTTATTCACTGATACAGATGAAGTTTGTTTTCCTTTTACAAACAATATAGGATAGGATGCCCAAAAGGGGCCTGTTGCACCACAAATGCACAAACCGCCGCCGCTGCCGCCAAAAGAAAGCGCTTAGAGAGGTAAATGCAGGAAGCGTATGTTGAGCCCCTCGACGTTCACAACTCGCTCTCACTCTTCCTCAATATTTCCTTTTTTTTCTTTTTTTCCTTGTCCTTTTTTTTTCTTTTCCTTTTCTGTGTTAAATAATGCCACCGAGCACATGAGCCCGTACAACGTAAAAAACGGCAGGTGATAAACCAGAAGCCCAAGCCCAAGGCTTTCCAATCCTCCTTCCTACGGCAGCGGCGGCCATTTCTGCGGCGTCCTCATGACGAACCCCTTTTGGGCATCTCATATGTGATGCTTATTAAAATCAACTTGTAAAATAAAAATACATGAATAAATTGCTTAGTTCATTAAGCAATATCAATGATTTCTGTGCCCCCGCGAGCTTATGTCTCCCCTGGGGATGCCTTTCTGCTTATCAGTAGGTACGATGAGAGATTGCAATTTGCTGAGAGGCAGATTTCTCTCAAGAATGCTTCTACACGCTCGTTGATTATTATTTTCCTTGAATAAAAATCCCTAAGAAGCAGTGGCGGTATTGGACAGTAACAAAACTTGGGCAAGATGAAGTCATAGATCTATGATGAAATTTATGAGATGCTATGACGTCATAAATTGCAATACAGCTGAGATTGTACAGCTTGGATTGGAAGCTTTTTTCCCTCCAGTGAATCTAAGTGGATCCTATTTTTAATGATAATGAAGTATTTTCAGTGTTCAATGTGTACTAGACAATCTCCTTCTTGTTCAAATATAATTAATTCTCAAATAAAAAGAGCTGCGACAACTAAATAGAACCGTCTTTCAGGTATACCACTTTGTACTTCACGAAATAATTAATACTTCGAATAAATAGTACTATTTATTTCCGGCAATTTGCTAAAAATTACACCTGCAATTTTCTTAATGCTTTATCCATTTAAAATCAGCGGAAAGATTATGTGGTCATATTAGGGGAGGGTGCAAGATGCATTCTTCGTTCTACCATGTTACTATTTTCCAAGGGAGGAAAACAAGTTTACAGGTCATTATAGGCTGTTTGTGGTACAATGTTAGGGGACGATGGCTCTGCACCTTACTAAATCAGCTTGGGCTAACAAATCTGTGCCTTTTTAGCCAGATGAAGGCACGTATCTTTCCCCACATGTTAGCTTGTAAGCCCAGTACTCTCCTATGAAGTCTGTCATACCAGCACGGCCCCTATGTTTTACGGGCAGCTTCTTGGTTGGTATAAACTATGGTATCAAATGAAGTATCCATAGGATATGAGGGAAGAAAAAGGCATTGGAAAATTGATTAGGAGTTGCATGTTTAGGGCCTACATGGCAAAGGCATGTCAGAAGTTTATGCAAAACTATGAAGTGTCGAACTCAGCAGGTTACCCACGGGAATTTTAAGGAGACAGCAGACCAAGATGAATGTCATTCAGTGCAGTTTGTTTGAAGTCCTCACGCAAGAAGTTGAATGCCTAATAGCTGGAAAGGCGTATGAAGGCTACTTTCCGACAACGATCACATACGCTCAAGTGAAACTTAGGGGTAAATTTCATCAGACGTCATAATGAACTTTTAAAACAAAAAAGTAATCGCTGAGTGCGTACAAGATATCGGGAGTGCTACATATGAAATAAGCTTGAATAAAATGTCAGGTCAAACTAAAGTAAACCGATAGTGTATTATTTGATCTCACGTGGTATTACGTGCCGCTTTGCTGCTATCCATCTTCGTAACTAGTGCTTATCACCTATACGGCTTGGGCGAACCGTGTTGATCGTTCAGCATTTTTGCTTCAATTAAAGCTGGCAGACTTAATTATGGTCTAACTCTGTTCTTTTCTTAACCAAACCCTGGTCGCCTTGTTATCTATCAGTTGCATCGTATGACGTCATAGAATGTAATATTTCAGCTGTATCACTAGAGGCGAAGAGATCACGTAGCACTATTTCACTATTTCACCTTACCAAACTTCTCAATGACATATACCCGCGAAGCAGTGATGTGGGCTCGACTGCTTTGAGAACATTTTTACTGATGACAACGTTGTAAAGACATCGTCGTAAACACGATGCAAAGTTAGAGCGAAGAAAAATTAAATTTGAGGGCAGAGAAAAGCAGACGGTGGCGACGGCAGCTGATTCAGCAGCCGTTTGAGACCCTATTTGGGCCTCCGCATACACGTTTTTCGTATACAGTTACAGTAATTTTCAATGCCATTCAAAATTTTGCTAAATAAATTGCTTTATTAAGGAAGCATTCTCCATTATTTCTGCCCCCGGGAGCTTATGCCTACCTTGGTGATTATCTGGAGGTACGATGAGAAAATTGCAAAGCAGGTTTAGGTGATGAAGCATGAACGCCTGTGCATATCAAGATGTACTCAGAGGTCAGCCTGGGGTTGGGGAAGAAAGAAGTATATACGAATCAACTACCCTTAATATACTAGTTACCCAGTTTCGCCTGTTTATATAGGGTAGTTTGGGGGCCTTTCATGGGGAGACTGCAAAGTAAGATTGGAAAACTCGCCAAGGGAACATTGCTCCTTTGAGCTACTTGCCTGCCTCTCAAACATAGAAGCTAAACACGTTGATTTCCATTCGTTATAACAACATACATCTTCAATAAAACAGGCAGTGTCTTCCGTGGTGTATCTTTTTTATAACTGCTGAAAGCCATACTCTACGAGCCTTTTCAGCTCTACATCGTATCTCCCCCAAAGTTTTTAAGCTTGATTATGCCTTCCCCCATTTACATCACTGTATCAATGTCCGAAGCACATCAGAGCCAGCTTGGTATTTACCATACAAAAAAACTATCCAACTCTTGTTTTCCCCTCCTCCCCACCCCCAATCAAAATTTACTAATGGGATGCACACTTCCCGTCAGGAACTTAACGGGAATGTGCCTTTGCCCTCAATGTCTAAATCCATATAAATTGCATTAACTTATTCAGCGAAAAAATGCCGAGGAACGTCAGTAGATGAAATTCAAACCGATTACATCAGAACGATCTTGGAAATCTGTACACTTCATAAATCACTATTGCACAAGATGGAGTAATACATGAAAATGACTCGTGCAACGTCAGTGATTTCTGAAATTTCATTAAGTTAAGAGAAAAAGGTGGCAGGAAATTTGTAATTGTCCAGTGGATGTGGTGGATGGAGACTTAGATAGGTTCAATAAGAACTGTACCATTAAATGACCTATTAAAACTTGCGACAGTACAGTAGTCGCTGGTACAGATTCGGGATAATTTGAATGGGGATGTAAGTTTAATCATTTTGTTGCAATAAACAAATCTGACTGCATGCAGTACAAAACCTGATAACATCGTTTTATCCGGCGCGTGGCGAGTACGTCTCGAGAAATAATAAGATAAACAAGTCCAGCGGGACATACGGCGCTGCAGTCTTGTATGACTAATACTTACTAATTGCATTGACTCGCATTGTATTAAAATCCTGACCATCTTGGAATCTTTAAAAAGTTACTTAATCTCCTGAAACAACTCGCGCTTTAAAACATAAGTATCCTGCAATCAAGTTTAAAACATGTCTATAAAATAAAGAAATTTACTGTCATCTATTCTGTACTGCGAATTAAGTCCAAGAATTCGTACTCCACCCGTCTACGGCCCCTACATCCCTTCTAGAATTCGCGCAAACAGCTTGCTCTACAAGCTGCGGGTTAAAAAGGTCACTTATATAGAATACTTCGAAGTTAAACAAAAATGAGAAACTGCTGTTGCCTGTCAGTCTCTGGACAAGAAATACAAGCAATATTTGCATTCGGTATTTCATACCACGTTCTTCAACAAACGAAATTCTCAACATTTGCCTTCACAGGAAAGATCCATATCCAGGTAAACGAAAGTTTTAACACCTCGAATTTTAAAATGTGCCCATACAACTAAGGCATATACTTCATTCTTATATAAACATTATAAACATCTAACAATTGTTTGCATATACATTATTTACAAAGATCTCTTGGATCAAATACGAGTCTCGCTAGACATACAACGAGATCTTATATTCCTGGCCTTCAGATATTTTACAGACCCAAAAATGGCATTGTCTATGCTAAAATCATGCTTCGTTTGTTCCTTCCGAGTAGTTTCCGTTAACCAGAGATTCAAAATGTTTTCGTCATTTTCAATTTCGTCGTGCATAACCTCCTCTGGCAAAAACCATGAATTATTCGTGCGACGAAGTTCGTTCCTGTCACAGTTGACGAGATTGCTAGTATCTCCGAGTGTATGACGAACAGCAGGGATTAAAGTAGGGGAGCTTGGAAAAGTGGGGGACCTCACCATCCGTGGTTCATTAATAACATCAAGTTTCTTCTGCAAAGTGGTACAGTCACAAGAAATCTTTCGAAGTTCACGTTTTTGTTGCTGATTATCCTCCTTCACAAGCCCAGCTTTTGCAAGTAAAGCTTTCGAATCTTGACCCGAGGGTTTAACTGTTCGACGAATCGGCTTATTTCTGGAAATATTTTTTCGGTTCTCGAATAAAACAGATTTATCTGTATGGTCTTTCGTTGCCTGCCCTTCATAAACATCGGCAAGTTGCTCGCCCTCGCGCAATATTTGCTCCATAAATGCATCACTAAAATTTTCATCCAAACTGTCCAAGTCAACATTTCGTTCCACAGATACTGTAGTCGAATTTATGCTCCGACTCGTCTCATCCGGAACATCGATGCAAAAGTCCTCTTCGTAATGTGAACGTTTCTTTAAAATCGGTTTAGGCGAAGGTACCTCCTCTAAAGTATAAACACGGGCAAATGGTAAATCATCTTGCACTTGTTTCTTCTTGTAGGCGCCAAATGACAAAGCCCTTCGAAACAATCTCTTCCGTCGTTTCAAACAATCTTTCTCCACTTCTACAACGCTGGCGTCTATATATGTTGTTAGGTTTTCTGAAAATTGTACTTGTTTCTTTCTTTGATGTCCGACGAACTCATCCATCTCTAGCACAGATCAAATCACCAAAATATGACGAGAGATTAACTGTACCAGCTTATGTACTTCACTTCAAATTACGATCCTGCATAAGTGATATCAGGGCCTCTGTAATGATACCGACGTTACTCAGCCCACGGTGTACGTAGAGTGATTCCCTCCAACTCAAACCAAACTTATAAATATAAAAAGACTGACGATCGCGCGTTCTTTGTTGGAAGCTCAATCTTGTTGAGGATTCAATTATTGACGTCACTCCCTATTGTTGCATAATTACAACAAGCGTTGACGTTGTCACAAAGGAAGTGAATGGTTTTCTTGTGAACAGACAGTCCGGACAGCTATTGATTCAGAACACGCAAAGATATGTCGAAATCGTCTTTTGGCCACAACGAAGCCGTGAGCAGATACGAACCGTATATGGCATCCCACTGTGAGCTGTGGCTAATCAATTTGGTGCTTTAAAAAACATCAAGGTAAGCATATGATCAGAATACAGCCGCAGAAAAATATCACGATGCGTATTTTAAATCATACGTCATTTCTTTGAACTACCCGAGTGTGGTAACTAAACCAGTATTAACTAGAATAGTCCCGCCACAAGTAAAGAAATCGGAATAGATCTTTTGCAAAATTTCATGTTAAAATATCAGTCATGAGTTTCGGACTAGAAGAAACTGTTGTTTTCGTGTAAAATTATTCTGGGGCCTGCTTGTTGGTCTATAATATGAACATGTAGGCCTATGCCTTTTTCAAATAAATATATATAGATATGGGCCCACCAATAAATAAGCGATTGACCATGAAAGCGAAAAACGTCTGAACAGCCGCTTGGCAATGAAGGGTGGACAACACCCCGCTTTTACCCCTGCTGGGATGGGATACCTGTGCCCCATAGACAAAGTTTACGAAAACCCTTACTAATGGCAACCCTTTAGTCATCCTCTTTCTATTCATGTATTTATTTATTTATTTATTTATTTATTATTTATTTATATATATATATTTTTTTTTTATCAGAAGTTGCTTTAGGCCTATTAAGTGAAACGCCCCGTTCCAAAACCATAATTAGCATAATAATGTTCTCCCCGCTACACTCCACTGTATACAAAAACAGGCCTATTTAAGACAGAAATAGGGAACGTTTTGTGAATCATGGACAGGGATGGTTTGGAGGGGGCTCAGCCCACCAGCTCTGAATCTCTTGAGACTAAAGGGGGCTCTAGGGGGATCAAAGTGTAATTCATTAATATTTTATAATGGCAAGTCTTAAGCAAGTATAGATATTGCTGTTTATCTAAAAGTAAAGAAAATTGGTGGTTATTCCCTTTGAAGCTTTTATAGCAAGGCACATGTCTATAATCGTTTTTAATTTCTTAGATCAGACCATGTTCCATACCCAAATTACATCAATGCTGATACTTCCTATTTTGTTTGGGTGCCCGTATTCTTGTCACCCCCGCTCATTTATTCTTAAGCGGTACTGCCTTATTTCTCAGCCAGTAAAATAAACACAAGCCAAACGACTTGAATCTGGATAGTATTGGCAGCTGTATGCAGAATAGGAGGCTTCGTTGGCTTGGTCATGTGGAGAGAATGGACAATAATGCTTGGGCAAGTAGATTCAGAACAATCAAGGTTACAGGAACCACTGGCAGAGGAAGACCGAATAAAACATGGAAGGAAGTCATAAGGATGGATCTCAAACAAAAAGGTGTCAGCAGAAACCTGGTGAAGGATAGGATAATTTGGAAGTCGATTTCAAGAAAGTGTCCGACCCATGCTAGTGTGTAAAGTGGACGTTAAACCCAGTGGCGGTTTTGAAGTGTGCGGGGCCCTGGGTTCCGAAAAAGTTTACGGAGCCCAATGACGTCATGCATTGCAATGAAGTTCAGACATGACCGGACTGCGGAATTTCCAGAGACATCTTTTTTCCTTCCTGTGGATACAGATTCGAGTTTTCACTTACTTCCATGATATTGATATGAGCAGTCAGACACATTCTTTTTTGTTAGCATTGAGGAGCGGGGCCCCTTACAGGCGCAGGGCTTCGGGCCATGGCCCCGTCGGCCTCGCCCTAAAACCACAACCGGTTAAACCGAATATGATGCAGCGTTGCCCTGGCCCATTTGGTTTCCTTTGTGTGACACACATTCGGAAATGTTCATTTGCACCTTAATGAATGCCATGTTTTCGTTGCGTTCTGCTTGGACTTGTCTAACTGCAATCAACAAAGAGTGGGAGGATAAAGCATGCAAAAGATCATGCACTGTATCATCAGAATATCCTGGGCATCACTAGCTAACAATTAATCTAAGTGGCATTCGTTTCAGCGTAATTTTCTTCCATCAAGTGTGGGCACGGAGTTGTCTGGTACGGTGTCATCCAGCCCACGAAAAAACAGAGTACATTATCTTCTGCAGCGACAGATGCAAACCTGAGCCAAATCACACCACTTCTGCCTGAAGATGTGCGAAAGTCCGAATTCCATGTACCTTTGCTGTACATAGTACAGTAGGAGAGACAAAAATTGTGTAGGTGGTTCAGAAATTTCCAAGAAGCCTAACCCATCTTGAGTTTTCTCAGGCATCAAAGATGTTTTTAACAGCAAGTAGAAACTCAAAAAGCTTAAGACATAAGGCGAGAGAGAGACATAATTTAAAAAGCTCCCAAAAGGAGAGACCAGCTCTTTCATCTGCTCTAAACTTAAGTCATTTTTGTTGATATTTGAATTTTTAAAAACCGAATCTTCTCATCAAAGGGGCCATTATGGAATCAACGCCTCTTCAAACCTTTGATACTATCCTTCCCGTCTTTAGAAACTGACTAACCACTGTTTCTAAGAAAATGACAACAGATCCAAGAGACGATAATTTAGAAGTTACTCCACATCCTTCTTGTTCGAAAACTCATGACAACTAACAACTTTCACTGTGGCAACAACATAAAAACATTAACAAGATAACAATAAAGAATTGATATAATAGAAAGTTCTGTCCCGATTATATACAAGTTTCAACACCGTCTTAAGTGTCTAGATTGTTCTTTAATCTGGGCATTTAATATTCAGTTATTAGATTTTTATAAATTTGGCGTTATAAAATGTTTTCGTACCTCAAAACTGTATTTAACGTTCGATCACTTTTTATTTCTTTGATTTGTTTTCTGAGAATTCGGGATCGACTTCCCTGATTGTCGACTTGGTCAGGTTTTTTTCGATGTGGGAGGTGGTGGGTTCGATCCTTGTCAGCACCGTTAAGCACTTCATGTTTATTGAGTTCTATATTAAGTACTATATATATACATACATACACACATATATACATAGAAGGGAATATCTAAAGAAGAGTTTTCATGCTATAGTAGTCTTCAGGCGTATGATCCTTGCAAGTCCGAACAGACGTTTATATCACATGACACACCCTCTAACTGACATGGATGCAAACAATAAACGTATTCCCATGCCGACACTTTGATGTATTTTCCGACCGTTTATTGAATGTCGACCTTGTGTAGGCTTTCACCAAAGCTAATGTCTCCTTAAGGCATAAGTTGTAGCCGGGTACTTTCTTTTGAATTTTCCAACACTTGTCAAAGTCTGTCGAGCGTGTTTCAACGTCTCAAATGTATTACAGAGTTGTCGTAATCCAACTTATGTTATGTCTCCGTTTCTTGACAACTATTAACGGACGTAACAAGACAATGCTGGACAGACATGAACAGGGCAACAACACGCAACAGAGTAGTTTTTGCAACTGTAGAGTAAGAGATCATCACACTGTACAAGTCCGATGCCTTAGCGAAGACGTGGTGTATAAGGCAATGGTTACAACAAAGGGCAGGGACGATGACAAAATCTTCTTTGGGATTGCTGGCCGCAGATTCAAATGCAGATACCAAAATCATAGCAGATCATCTAATAACCAACGGTACAGGACAGAGACATATGCATCAAAAAACACATTGGACTTGAAAACACGCTCGACATATTTTGACAGATGTTGGAAAATTAAAAAAAAGTACAGCCTTACAGAGGCAGCAGGAAGCAACTTATGCCTTAAGGAGACATCAGCTTTGGTGAAAGCCGACAAAAGGTCGACATTCAATAAATGGTCGGAAATTACTTTGGCAAGTGTCGGTATGGGAATAAGTTAATTGTTTGAAACCATGTCATTTAGAAGGTCTGTTATGTTATGGAAATGTCTGTTCTTACTTGCAAAAATCATTTGCCTGAAAATTGTAATAGCATGAAACCCTGAGTAGCGCATTTCCATAACTCTTCTTTAGTTGTTCCCTTCTAAACTCGAGTCTACATTTGCTCTACATCCATGTATCGAGAACTCTTGTTTACAGAATTGTTTCTTTCGTTCTACTTATATACATACGTGCATACATACGTGCATAAATACCTGCATACATACGTGCATACATGAATACGTGCATACGTACATACGACTCACAGCGTCTTCACTGTGGTGCGCTTGTAGTTTTCCACGTAAATAAATCTTCCACAGCATCCTGTCACGAACTCTTAAACTCCAACCAGGATCATAAACTTTTATTTCTTTTTTGTCTGCGTGGTGGTTTCCAGAACAGTCGATCACGAAGCTGAGGGGGGAGAGGGGGGCGGCGCCCCTCCTGAGAGAAATTTCTATCATTTACCGCCCCCCTGAGCAAAATTATAACCGTATTTGAAAGTGTAAAACCAAAGGCTTAGCGGAATTTTATTTGGACTTGATAGCATTTAGAACATACATTGCCATTTTGAGTT
>JAAAKL020016341.1:0-11075 GCA_010016065.2 Carybdea cf. marsupialis auct. non (Linnaeus, 1758) | reverse complement strand
GCTAAAACGATTATTATAATAATAATAATAATAATAATAATAATAATAATAATAATAATAATAATAATAATAACAATAATCACTGTGAATAAAGTTCAATAATAATAATAATAATAATAATAATAATAATAAGAAGAGTCTTACAGTTGCAAGATGAGGGGAAGGACCTCTTGCTAGCCCTCGGTCATTTGTTATGACTCGCCTAGCAAGAGTACTACACGGTTTTAAGAACAGCCAGAGCGAAAGCTAGAACATAGATAATGATAACAATAACATTTTCTTTTACTTGAATAGTTTTCTTGTGGTACGAAACTTAAAAATTTCGTTTGGCAAGCTATTAATGCTAAATGTTTTTGCCCGACACTGGCCATGGCAATTGGCACGAGTGAAGCTGGAAGATAATTCGAAAACAAATTATAGGATAGGATCTGCTAGTGTACAGTGTACAGCTGTCACTTATTACTCATGTTATTACAATATCTGCAAGTTCTAAACAAATTCTCTTCCCTGGCATATGGTCTGTTTTTCGTTTAGAACGGGAGGGTGAAATGAATACTTTAACGTTTCTCAAACCTGTTGCTACACGAGTACTTGAAAGGAACGTTACTTTCCGTAACTGTGAAGCTATCTACAACAAACCCAATTTTCACCAGTTCATTAAAACAGCATTTAATGATCCTGATAGCAACAATGCAATTTGAAGACAATCAATGATACGAACAGCAGAAGGCATTCGTACCCTCATTAATAACTTGCAGTACAGGTGCAGTTACTAATGCACAGATCGTTATAAGTTTTACATTTATCAGTATTACTGGCATAAGTTTAACGCCTACCTTCGTCACATGGTCCCTTGCCTGCAAGGCAATTTCAAAACCTTCGTTGTTGCCAGGTTCAATAATTACCTAATTATAAATAAAAAACGTGAGAATGATAATTAAACGTTTCAGATAAACAAAGACGTTTAGCAGACACATGAATTTTACTTGGAACTAAACTCTCTTTTAGCTCTCATTCTGCAGCAAATGTCCGTTATCTTCTAAAAATTGAAGAGCTCTACTTCAAAGGTGCACACACTTCTATAACAAGGATGCTAATAAGCTAATATCTTTATAGTAAGACTTGATTTTGAGCTTTCTATTGGCCCTTGATTACACTGTCTTTTGAGAAGCATAACTATTTCGTACATCTTAAAAGGTGTCATTTCTAATAAGTTAGCGGCGGTTTGGCCGATTAATATAAATTCAGCAATTGGAGACCTAACATCCCAAATAATTGACAGCAAGCTTGATACATAATTTAAATTCACTGAGACGCTAGCGTTCTGATTCAAAACTAGCTACAGAATTTATGACTCCTAAAAATTTATATTCACAATTTTACATTCATTCTAAAACTTGAAAACGCACATACTCTTGGAAAAACATGGTAGTAATCAAGCCTCTACATCACGTTTAGTAAATAACCTAAGAAATCCTTCCGACCACTTTATATTCATTTTCTTTCATTTCTTCATTTTTACTGTTGTTTGCCGAGGGTGTTAAATACATCTCAATGAAGGCTAGAACCCGGGAATTTTATTTTCACTTTTCACTACTATCTCTTCTAACTTGCTATCATCAAATCATCTCTTCTCTATACTTTAAATCTTCAATGGGCTGTGGACTGTACGATGGCACGACGGTTGACATTCCATGGTCAACTCGCATAGCGTGGAGAGGCTGGTCTCAAGAATTGCGTAGAGCTGGAAGCGATGTTCACCGGTGTAGTATCGGGAGCTAATGTGGCGACTAGCGAAAAGTGAACTATGTTATCACAGGGTTACCATAGCTTAGTTGGTAGAGCATCACGCCACGAATGCGTGGGTCCTGGGTTCGAATCCCGGTGGTGACATTTTCACTTTTCAATATTATCTCTTCTAACTTGACATCTCAATTAATTCGCTGTTTATGCATATACCATTCCCCCTCTTCCCCTGCACCCTTCTGAAGAATTATCAAAAATGTTTTAAATTAGAGGTCGATCAGAGCATATAGCACAGCCATACCACCTGCAATGTGTTGAGTTTATCATCCTGTGGAAGTTATCTAACTTTTTGCTAACAAATAGTAAAGCACTGCATACCCATAATAAACCCTTGCGACAATTATAATTCAAAGAGCCGAATGTTAACTTTGGTCTCACCACTTATTCTTCCCATCCCCACTATACCCTCAACGTACCATTACAGAAAATCCCCCACTCCTTCTTACTTTGCTATCACTTACACAACCCTCTTCTTCATTCAATATATGGGTGTGCCTTAATCTCATGCCTTTTTATCTTACCCACACAACCCAATTCCAACCACTGATACCTGTTACAGGCCTCGTTACCAAGCTCCAGTTGGTGACCCTTCTAACTACTGATTTCAAAGTTGCTTTACTGTTGCTGATCAGGTATCAAAGGTTATCAGAATCAAACACCATGAGGTACAGCAAAAGGGTGATGGGAACATGCACTTTTGATATGGGGAAGAACTTAAAAGAAACTTTACCCAACCTTTGTCGGGCCAAGAAATAAAAAGAATTGTTTAAGAACAATTGTATATACCCCTTCATTTATGTCAAAATTACAAACATAAAGGCACAACCAACTAGCCTATGAAAATCTAGATGATCACGTCATACGTCAGAGAAGTTATCAGCAATTCTAAACCACAACTGATATCCAAAATGAGCAAACAATTCTATTTTGTACCTAAACGAATTTTTTTTTCTTAAACACAATCCTAAAATTTACTATCATAGAAGGTTTTCGATATCAAAGTCGCAACCTATTTAATCTACATAAAACTAAATGCTAATCTCCACTAGGCGGAAATCAAGGCAGTCGACATTTTCCGGTGCTCCACATGCGCAGTAGTAGTCATTACGTAGATTCTAGAGATGTCGGCTCGAGATTTTGCGAGCAGAGAATAATAGAAATCAGTTTTACTTTTCGCGGCTCTCAGAATTCCGCTTCAACAAACAACCAATAGAAATGCTTCATCTCTGCCTAGTAAATATGGCGGTCCAAACAACACGGCTTCTCAAGTGCTGAATATCAGGCAAATGTTTGCTGTCTTGACAATACCAGATATTATAATTTTCATAATGCTAACAGAAAAAAAAACTACTCCAAATGATTAGTTGCATTTAACATATTCGGTTTCACACGGAAGATTTCGTTTGAGTACGAGTACGAGTTTCTGCTGAGTGACAAGCATTCAAGTTGAATCATCAAAGAAGTTGCCAAAACAATATGAAGTAAGAAATCCATTCCTCTCTTTGGTTTTTCTCACACCTTGGAAGTGTTGTTGTATTTGCATTAACTCAGCCACGTGTCCCATCTCAACTCAATGCTTTCCAGATAGCCGAGTTGTGACTTGGCAAATGTTCGTTAGAGTTCTAGATACACAAATATTCGACAACCGAAAGCTAGTTGCAAATTTAGCCCTACTACACCTTAGACTGGCAACATATTTTACTTACAATAGAGCTGGAATGCTACGGTTCGACTCACGTTTACTACTTCACTGGACATGATAACTGTTGTCGCGGTACGTTTTATGTACATCTTCCATGTAAACTACACAGGATGATAGTCTCATCATTTTGGGTAACTGATGGTGATACGAATAAAACTATAAGTGAATGTTTTCCGAAGCCTAGCCGATATTGGATCTCACCTTCGGGCATTTTTTTTTTACCGGTATGCTCCTGATGAAAGTGTGAGTACTGTGTTGCCGTTCCTAGTGGAGGAGAAATGACAATTCCGCGCCGGAAAATGTCGAGGAGCAAAATATAGCCCGCCGAGATAATTTGCGTCTTGTGGAGATTGGCCTTAATTGTAGTAAGACAAAGTAGTTTAAAATATCTCAAGACAGCTGGACAGACAGACAGGCAGGCAAACGGACAGACAGACAGAAAAAAGGAAAGACAGACATGTATGAAACTTCAACAAGGCTTTTCTTACCAGAAAGTGGTTGGCTTTCTTCCACAGAGCGTCTATAACTACTTTTCTTAGATTACTAAACGGCAATTCACTGAGAGTGTAAGCAGCGATCACAATGTCATATTTGATCTGCAGAACAGGGGCAACATAGAAGATTAATTAAAGTTTAACTAATAATAGAACAGTTTCTTTCCTGTGATTTTAGAATCCATGTAAATATACAGAGATCATTTAAATACCAATATGCATAAATCAACTCTAAGATATAAGAGTTATCAGCCATGTATCAATCGATCCCACAATTTAACATGGACAATATAATTCTATATTCGTGTCATCCGGCAACCTGACTGACTGGTCATTGTAGGGAGGCACGTGGCCATGGCTCAGCTCCCCGAAAACCATATGTTAATCTAATGAAAGGAAGTTGAACATTTGAAACTAAACCCACCGGATTTTATACCGCACCTCCGCACCTTTTGCTGTACGGTCATGCCTAAACTGCATTGCCGTACATCACTGCCACTCACAAATGTCATTAATTTGGTCCCTGAAACTGCCGCATCCTTCCAAACGGCTACTTTCTGCACTGTATCTGCACATCGTCAAATACTAACTCCCCTTGCCCAGTTCATGTCACTGATCCCATTAAAAATACAAGTAAACTAAGCTCTGTTTTGAACTGTCACGTGTTGGTTAGGCAGTAAAACACTCAAGTCCACCTATTACCGCCTCCATAGATCATTCGAACAAATAAAATCGTCGTCGAGATGAGCGGACTTTCAAAATATCAAGTTTGAAGAGATTGAGGAAAGAGTGAAAATGTCACCACTTACTTTTCACTTTTCTCTCGCATCTCTTCAAACCTGTATTTTCAAACCCTCTCTTCTCGTTGACACGCTGTAACTTCCGACTGGATTTGGGCAAATTTATGCGCCGGGTGAAAGTTCTTCCATGGCCAAATAACATGGCGTACAAACGCTGGTCTTCAAATAGCGTCGAGCTGGATGTCATGTCCGCCGGTGGCTAGCTAGGTGCTAATGTGGCGGCTAGAAAAAAGTAAACTATGGTAACAACGGGTCACCATAGCTTAGATAGTAGAGCAGCATTCCTCGATGGTTTAGGTCATGGCTTTGAATAATGCTGGTGATATATTTGACATTTTTGTAGTACCTCTTCAAATTTAAATAGAATCACAAGTACAATTGAAAAATACGAATTGGTACGAAAAGCGGGAGTTCAAGCTTAAATATAAGGTATTTTAGGTGTGATTATTAAATATCACAATCTATATTCTAGAAGGCTACTAGAGGAATAGAAATACGTCACCGACAGGAAATTCTTCAACATTAAATAATGCTAATGACGCTACATCCAATTAGTAAAAACAATAGATTTTCATTCACGATTCCTTCTTTACTATACCTTGTGAGAATATGGCATAAATTTACTAAAGAATACCGCAGGTATCTTCGATGGCTTGTTCTCGTCTTCGCTTCCTAATGAGAAATGCATAAATAATTCGGTAATAGTACGGGTTTTAGTAGGTTTGCCAGGCTATCCTTCATATACCTCTCCACAAGTGATCAAAAACAGAACAAAATTAAAGCTTATGTAAAACTTGTTTTGCGGCACTAAGCTTGCAGTGTTACTGACTAGCATCGGTTGAACTCAATGATAGTAGGCATGGTTTGGTCCGTAAGTCATTTGGTGGAAAAATGGTCAATATTTAACAGAGACATCCACAATATCTCCCTCTCTTTGGCAAGGGACTGTAAAAAAGGTGGTAGCACGTTGAAGTTGCGGCAATTTAGCCTGGGGTTTGACTTTCTGTGCTGCAACGATTTTCATATACGTCTTCGTACAACCATGACTGGGTCACTAATTATAGCTCACGTTCTTGCAAAGCTGTGCAAAGCTATAGTATGACGTTTGAGGGCAATGACTGCAAAACAAACAGTATTTACAACAGCATTTTCACTAAAATCATCTCTTCAAGTTGAAGAGGAAGGTATGATTTAAGAGCGTGCTAATTAAAATAGAAAATTAAACTGAACAAAGTTATCTCAATAATCATAGCATCCCACTTTCAATTCTATGCAAGATTTTGCCAAGGCATAGCAATCTTAACTCATCTGCGTTAAGAAAAATTTTCTCTGCTCATTGCACACTGGTGAATTTCTACCACGTAAACATTGAGCCATAAATGC
This sequence comes from Carybdea cf. marsupialis auct. non (Linnaeus, 1758), assembly GCA_010016065.2. Lineage (NCBI taxonomy): Eukaryota > Metazoa > Cnidaria > Cubozoa > Carybdeida > Carybdeidae > Carybdea > Carybdea cf. marsupialis auct. non (Linnaeus, 1758). The sequence continues at coordinate 4,890 of JAAAKL020016341.1, read as the reverse complement.
ATTTTCAAAAAGGCTATTAACAAACGGAACAGTACGAACACAGGCCTCGTTACCATGCAACCAATACAGTGCTTATCACACACACATAACCTGATGAAAATACTTAGTCTCGTCAGGAGATGACATCGATATTTTTTGGCGTCATAGTCAACTAAACACGCATCTAATGTTGAAGTGAGTCAGACAGTCAATCAATGCACCAACGAATGAACACAATAATCTATCGAAAAGAAACCCAATCTATTACGTAATCCGATTAATCAACGATGAACTGTGAATCACAAACACATTCACTACGCTAATAGTAATTTTCTTTTCAACGTTGTTACCTCTAAGCAAGAACTTGTTCAGCTCATTCATATGGTCTGATGTGTCTATGCACTGGTACTCCTTAATGTGGTCACCCCAAATTGAATGTGCAGCCCTAAAAGTTGAAAAATAATAGCAATGGATTACTGTATGACAACACAACGGAGAACATGTTCTTGTGTCAATGTTCGTATCTCTTTAATTCATCATAGGCCATGATTATTTGATTAAATCACTTGATGTCAGAACCTTTCCTACAATAAAATGAAACGATCCACGAGCACCACCTTGTTGCAAATCCATACTATTTACAAAGTGAAATGTTGTCTTGTAATTGTGCTGTATGATGTTGATTCTAATAATATTGTATGGATTTTACAATGTAAGGGTCATTATCGCCATGTAATTTAGTTCAGTCGGCAGTTCGCTCGCCAATCAAGTATGATGGTTCCAGTAAACGCTCGGCCGTCAATCTGAACATTTCTACTACCGGTGCTGCAGAATAATAGGTGCCTGACATAATCTGCGGAAATGTAAGGGTATTATGGAAAATGACGGGCCACCGTACCTCACTATGCTGTGGCATTAAAACACATCACACCCCATCTCTTTGTAGCACAGTATGGGACTGATCTTAAAGTTCCATTTCCCATCACTCGAATGAGGGCGTATGTTATAGATTCTAAAACGGTGACTCCAGACACATTTTACGATACACCCCCACTTAGGTACATTTAAATGTAGTAGTTTTTCTATTATGACCCTTCTCATTTTGTCGATCGATGGTAAATAAGTTTGTTGACAATGTTTCCCAGCTTGTTATCCTTCCAAATAACTGGCATTCTAATACCGTTCTCCTTTATAACTAAGTTCTCTACCTGAGAGAAATAGTAGGCAACAAAAATTTCCAGCCATTGCAGTGAGTTAACTCTACTAAAACACGAGTTGGTAGACAAAACTGGTACGTAAATGTAGGGGGCGCCAAGAACTCCTTTACAACTGTAGTATGTAGTGAGATCGTAAAATCCAAGAGAGTTTAAAAGAATTCAATGAAAGCAAGTAAAATTGAACAAAAATAGTGAAAATTTCTGGTGAAAACTGGCGAAATCAATGAAAAATTTGAGAGCTCTGAAAAACACCTCCGCATGCATTGAACCGTATTCTATATCATATTGCTGTCTGTTTATGTTGTTACTGGTCTACTATTTAAACGAGGTTGCTGTGAGTAAAATATGATGAGAAGATGTCGAAGGAGTTCACACCAATAATAGGCAACAAAATAATGCCACTTAAAAGATAGGCCAATATGAATAGAACGATGATTCTACCAGTGTTTTTGTACGGGGCTGAGGAAACTCAACTCACAGGTTAACCACGGTCACCTGGGTTACCAAGGTAACTCACTAGTCAGAGAACTCAGCCTCCCATGAATACCGAGATGCGAATTCTAAGATTAATAGTCTGAATAAGACAATGAGACTGAATAAGAAGTATCTTGAAAGAATTGGACGATATTAAGATAAGAGACATAAGACGGTATTGCCACATAAGCAGGTGATGAGGGTACATCAGGAAGGTACTTGAAGTACCAGTGCAAAGGCAAAGACGAGCAAGGAGGGAAAAGAAGCGCTGGATAGACTATGCCTATAAGGATACAGAAGAAGAAAGGCCTACAAGAGAAAAATTGCAACTTCAGGGAGCTATGGAAAATGGTTCAGTTGATTCATCCTTCTTAAGGGATTTAATTTACCCAGAAAAATAAGAACAAGAATAGGGTCTCTGAGCCACAGCTTACCTGCTACTGTTCTGGGATCCTTATGAGAGAGAAACAGAAAGAGGATGGAGGAGATGGAGGAGGGGGGGGGGGGGGACTGTTGATAAAACAGGAATAGGAAACACCTAATTATCCGTGATAGGGGTGGGAATTGTTTGCGTGATAAACTTCCAATGTCTTAATTTAGAAGGGAGAACTGGCTAGCATAAAGAATGAAAGGCAGCTGCAAGTACGGAATAACTTTACTTGTGATCGTACAAACTAAAGGAGTGACAGCAATCATTTTGCATGAAAGCACTAGTAGAGAAGTCATTTCTTTGCCACACTGTACCTGTAGGAATTAACTGGTGAGTACATAATTTTGAGGATGGTAATAAGAAACAAGCCAGTTGAAATCTGTTATAAGCAAGTAACAATAATATTATTGCACCTGAATCTTACCAAATTGCTGTACCTGCACCTGATCCAAAGTCAAGAAGGGTTTTAGGTGCTAAGTCTGGCTCTCTTTTCTTTATCTGAAAACAACAAAGATAATAAAGTTTATCTGACCGGAAGATATGGAGTGTCTTGTCAAGATGGGGAAGCCAGCTAAATCTTTACGTAAATTTTCGACCTGAAAACCGACATCTTTATTTTCTCTAGGCCTTTAATGGAAACTGTAGACCACGAATTTTACAATACAAGGTCAATACTAACCCATCTGTGTCCCGCTAATGGTAACAATTTCAAATGTTTGTTTAGTTCCCTCAAATATTAAGGAGAGGGCCTCATCTTTGAATGAATGCAAAATGTACAAAATTTATAATGTTATAGTTTAACAAACAAAGTATGTGGAATTTTGGCAGTAAACACATTGACTGCATTTACTGTACAGATTTGGCGTGACCTATCTCTTTCTGCAAAGTATGTGATGTTACTTTTCTCTTGTAAAGCCTCTTCACAATCAACTACTGGTAAAGCTCGTTTTGACTACTGATGTGTGATAAAAGTCAATTCAACAGATAGAACAATAAGAACATTAAGATCAAGAAAAGAAGATGATAATCGACTTATGCCAGTACTTGTAGTCTTCATAGCAAGAAAACTGCAATTGGGGAAGAAGGTTAAGAAATAAAGGGATCTGTGTGCAACAGCTTGCAAATGTCAACTGTATAACATGCAAGAACAATGAAGAATTGGCACCTTGTAGAATGCGGAGAGAAAGTCAGACTAGCCCCCCTGGTCATCCCAATATTACCTCCTGGAGAACTCGGTATGAAATACCATAAGAAGCTTGAATTCTGCTGGCTGCAAATGCTGCCGTTTCTCTCTCATTGTATCTGCAATAAGTCAAAGAACAGATAACAAAATGAGAAAATTGCATACAAATGATAAAAGCTTCTACAACTATCAATTTCGGGAGCACTGATTAATTCCTGGAAATCAGTAAAACAAGAAAAGATAGAAGTGAAAGTTCAAATTAGGCTCATATCCTTTAATGCACTCTTTTTATGCCTTTCACACTATTGCCCTTATCAAGACGTCAACTTCTTCAAAAGCCTGCTACAATTCACTCTGAAATACTGCTAGCAAACAACTCTTCCATCAAAACGCAAACATTCAATAGTGAGGGTTCTTCCCCAATGATTGCAATTAAAAAGGCACTTGAAGCAACCATATTATCACTTCCAAGAAGAACCCCATACGTAAATTACTCACATGAATTATCATACATTTTTATGGTAACTGCTTCATGTGACAAAAATGTCTTTTGCAAAAAACATCCTGATCACTGCAGTTTAAATCTTAAAAAAATTAAAATATTCGAAAATAAACAAAATTATTACAACATTGGTAAAGCCATATACTGTGTATCCAAACTTTTGATTATAAGAAAGCTTTTAAAAATTTTTAAAGAGGCCTTTCAGAAATTTAAAGAAGCACAAATAAATACTACCTATTTGCAACAAGAGAATAAGTCACAGTTTAACTTTCTACTGATGTACTTGAATGATTGTATATAGAGAGAATGAGACTTAATACCTTCATCAATTATTATTTGCACCTAAGTAACACTCAGAGGCCATGCTGCAATGATGATTAAAATCAAATTCAACAATTTTATATGACATGAGCTTGAACGTAACTGTAGTACTCCAATAGTAAGTCATGAAAGTCATGCGGTAGTAGTAGTACAAAAAGTATGAGGTATGCTGTTCTCACCTGATAAATGAAAAGTTGTTTGTTGAAGGCTTTTTAGTACCATGCAGAGGGTGATCCCTTGCAGCATGACCCAATGACATCGTTTTCCCCTCTTCACTTTCCTTTTCAATCTGTAGTTCTTTTTGTGAAATTTTGTTGCTCTCTAACATAAAAAGCACAATCATACAAAGTCACTTTCATCTCAGTCTTGAGTACTACTTATTTATAGAACACCATATAACATTTACGAAAACCCTTACTGTATTTCAATGGTATTTATCAAGTCTATTATTAAAGTCACAATGAGAACTTCCAATAGTCCATTTCAAACATTTTAGAATCAAACCAAGTGGTTGCTTGTGTTAAGGTTCTGACCAGTACTAGATCAGTACAAGTCCATTTAAACTTCTGAAGAAGTCTTGGAGCCCTTGTAAGGAATTGGAACTATTTTATACAAAGGCATGTAAAGACTACACAACATATTGTATGTGATAATAACAAAATATATACAGTAAAGTATAGTATAGTAAAGTATAGTTTAGGATATTATAGTATAGTATAGTATACTATAGTATAGTATAGTATAGTATACTATAGTATAGTATAGTATACTATAGTATAGTATA
>JAAAKL020016340.1:0-11075 GCA_010016065.2 Carybdea cf. marsupialis auct. non (Linnaeus, 1758) | reverse complement strand
GACTGTTTAGAAGCTAAAAAAACGTATCGTTGGAAAAGAAAACATGTTGCCGTTTATAGCTATAGTTTAAAATATCGACATCTGTGACTTCAATTAAGTAAATGGAAGCACTGGGGAAGCCGGGCCTTCTGGCCAAATCCGGTTGTGAACCCCAGCTTCCAGCGCGTCGGCGAGCTCAAAAGCGAGGTGGAGAATCCGCTCCACCTTGGTAGAGTCGTTCCTGTGGGTCGCTGTGCCAGCCATGGCTCCTCCTTTCAAATTGTTGATAGTCAAGGAGCTTAACGCAGCAGCCTGCTCTCAGCAGGCCCGTCGAAAACGCCCGGGTCAGCCCCAAGCGTCAGGCTCGCTCATAGGCTCTGGCACGTGATTCAGAGAGAAGCGCGGCGTCTAAATCTAGACGGTGAACTCGTTTGCCGGCAAGCCTCATCGTTTCCGTTTAGGCAGGCTCGCTTCTTCGATTGATGGTTGGGACCGATTAATCGCCAGATTGCAGCAATTCCAGCGGAACACTTATGTAATCCCCTATTTGGCTAAGGACTACTCGTCGCGTGTCGGCATGGTTCCGAACCTCCTTCGGTTGAGCGACGAGGCGTTCAAGAGTGCGCTCCCGTTCCGCCCTGCCTTAGCGCTGACTCGCTTCTGAGCTCCCGCGGCGATAGGTCTTAGCGCGGAGGCTGCCGGTTCATCCTCTCGTCAACCAACGATCTTGAAACAGCAGGTGAGTCAGTCCCAGTAATCAGAACGATAGCGCACGCAGACCACGACCTTGGAAGGGTGATGTAGCGGGAACTCGACCGCTCATCATTCTCTCAACCATCGCCTACCTAAACCGCTGATTAAATGTCGTTTAACCCGTCTTCAAGTAGATGAGGCCAAGCCTAAGATAGCGGTTCCAGTGAGCGCCAGGGGGAACTGAAGGGGAAGCACTCGCCAACATTCCCCAACGATCGCCAATAGTCCCCAACACTCAAAGGCAATCTGACCGGCCCGGCGCGCGAACTGCCGAAACCTCTAGTTTTCGTCGATCCGCGGCGCCACATCGAGGCATGCTTGGGGCACCATATCCTCACCGAACTCCTTCGAGATCGAATAGATCATCGAAGACACAGGCATCGGTCCCAGCAAAGTGTCAAGAGGCTGGGGTCTTGTCCACCTCCAGGGCGAAAATCTCACCCGGCGTGGTCGCGGTGAGGACTTTTGTCAACCACTGCTCCAGCTGGTCGGCAGACGCGCTGGCGATCAGATCGATATGTGGCAAACGTAAGCTGCCGAACTTTTCCGTCAACAGCTGCGTCAGCACCCTGCGTTGGGTCTCGAGTTGTCCCGAGGCTCGGCCTTCCTCTCGGACTCGGTCCGCCCAGGCGATGATGCGGTCTGACAGCATGATCTCGGTCTCCTGCAGGTCTTGAAGCTCTGGAATCTTCGCCCCTGGGAGGCGTGCCTGAAGCACGGCTCGGCGCACCCAGGTGGTCATGTCTCGCTGCAGATCGCGAAGCTCCGGATCGTCGAGAACTTCGACCAGAGTATGGATGATTCTGCGGATTTCTTCCAGACCTTCGGATTGCTCTAGCTGGAAGACGCCGGTTACGGGACTGTCGAGTGGCTCGAGCTCTTCTCGGGGCAGGTGCCCTTCGTCGATGACTCGGATTTCGAAACGGGGCAGGTGCTGTTCAAAGCCTGGCAGGGACTCGATAAGGTCCGCCATCTGAAGGGGTGCAGTCCACGGCCGTTTGCCGTTGTAGAGCACGATCGGCACCACCGGCGGGAGCTTCCTTGACGTCGTCAGCTGCTTTCTGCGGATTAGATCTTCATAGAGCAGCATGATGTAGGCGAGGACGCGTATGGCCATAAAACGGGAGACGGTGGATTGGAACTCGATCAGGATGTAGACGTAGAACCAGTCGCCATTGGGTCGATATCGCAGACGCCAGACAGCATCGCTTTCGCGCTGCTCCAGTTCTTCACTGACGTAGTGGGCCGGCACCAACTCCAGGGTGGAGAAGTCGAGCCGGTCGATCCAAGGTGGAGCGACATAGCGCCGGATCAAGTCTTCGACCATGACGGCATGGGAGAAGAGGCGACGCCGCTGCTGTCGTGGGCAATCTGCTTGGACATGATCCGGCTCCTATTGATGGGGTCAGTCAAAAATGAAAAAGCGCCGCCGAAGCGACGCCTTTACCCTTAATAGGACGTAAAAAGGTCGGCCGTTCTACCGAGCCGGCCGATATTTTTTCCGGATTTGTCCAGCTTTGACGCTATGCCGACGCCCTTGGCACAGGGCTCTCCCCCCGACGCTGACGGTAAACCGCCAGCAACCGACCCAATGCCCCTTCCGCCGCCTCTTCCCCAGCCTCCAGCAACCGATCCGTCCAAGCCTCGATCAACTCATCGCCAAGCTGCTCACCCAAGACCGACGTCAACCGCTCAGCCGCCCCCTCCAGATCCGATCGTTCCTCGCCCTCCGCTCGCTTCGCCGCGGCACCCGCCATCGCGATGAGCTCCCGATAGGGGACGTCGACCCGATGATCCAGCACCTCGGTCGGAGTCTCCCAGGACTCCGCGCGCAACCGTTCCAAGCTACGGTAGACGTACACCGCATCCACCCAAAGCTCGACGCCGGCGTCCTCCGCCATTTGATGCAGGCTCTGACGGCGATCCCGGATCAGGCGCCACGTTTGCTCAAGCTGCTCCGGATCGTCGCAGTGAATCAAGGTTCGAAGCCGATCCGCGGTGTCAGGCGGCAGCTCGCTACTGCCATCCGCAAAGTGGGCGACGTCTTCAAGAGTGAAAGATACGGCTTTTGGCAGCAGATTCGGCATGCTGTGTCCTCACTGAGCAGAAATTGTGTGACGAGACAGTGAGATTACCGACGAGGAAGGAGCCCACAACGCCTCGGATCAATCGAATGCTCGGTCGATTGCTTGGGACCCGGACGACGCCTTGAGACGGACGACGGTTCAGCTTTATCCGTAGCTGGTTGATGCCGACAACCGACCGCGCAGTCGAATCAACCGGACCCCTCTTGTAGGCTTTCCTTAGCGCTCGATCCCAGGCAATGGCGCCCGCGGTGGTGAGCGCCGGGAGATCCGAAACATGAAGGCGGTAACGAATGTTCGTGCTGGTGTCGGGCCTATGATCGCCACGGATGGGTAGCTGGACGGTGGGGCAGAGGGGCTTCACAGCCCCTCTGGTGTTGGCTTATCATCTGGTGCATGGCGCCTCCTAGGAAGTCTGTACGCCTGGCCCGTGAACTGGCCAAGAACCCGGCAATTAAATTACACAAGCGTTTCGTCAATCGGTTTGTGCTGCGCCGCCTCTGTGAGTTAACCAGCGAGAGGATCGGCTGCGATACTCGAGAAGGGCTACGACTCGCGCGGCTTTGTTGCCGTCTTGGAGCACAGTTGAAGACTGCCGAGGCGCGTGCCCTGAGCTTCGGGCGATTGGCGACTGCTCTACGGGTTGCCCATCGGCTTGATCACGCGGAACTGGCGCTAGCAGTCGCCCTTGGCAATGCACCCGAAGATCTGGTCGGCGATTTGCTCCGTAGGCGTGCCTGGATCCGCATCTATCAAGAGCGTTGGAAGGAAGGCGTAGAAGACGGTAAACAAGCTTTTGAGCGCTCGTCAGGTTCTGTTAAAGCAATGGCTTTAGAGCCTCTCGGAGTAGCACACTACTACCGTGCCGATTTTCGAGCTGCGATCCAGGTTTTGGAACGGTGCTTCGCAATGACAAGCCCAGATTCTGAAATCGCTTACTGCAACGCACTCCACAACTACGCCACGGCGCTCTCCGAAGGTACGGACGAAGAGGCCGCCGAGGCGCTGAAGCTCTGCAACGATCTCCGCGTCCAGCTCAAAGATCGTCACCGGTTGCAGCGTGCCAAACTCTGGTGGACGATCGGCCTCCTGCACCTCCGACTCGACGCCCACGTAGACGCCTGGCGGGCCCTCGACATTGCCTACCGCTCGCTGATCGCCTTGCAGGCCGCACCCGAGGTCGCCGCGATCATCGCGGATATGGCGCGGGTTGATCCCGAGCCCTTAGCGATTCGCCATGCCTGCCATGAGGCGTTGGCCGTCATTCGCGCACCCCATCCTCTAGCGGAGCCTCTGGCGGACCTGGCCGACGCGGCGCCCGAGACGATTCCCGTCGCATCCGCCGCTTTGCGCGCGGCAGCAGGCCAGATCGCGTGTTGTCCGCCGCTTTAGCGATCAGCGTTCGAAACGGTTTATGCGTATTGCAGCCTTCTCCCTTTAGGCTCGGGTACGAGTCGGCCGAGATCCTCGGCGGTATCGAGCCAGAGGTCGATCGCGTCCTGGCAATTCGCCAGGGCGTTGTTCTGTGAGTCGCCATGTGCGGAGCAGCCCGGGAGCTCTGGCACCTCAGCGACGTACGCCTGATCGTCTTCACTCCAGTAGATGATGACTTCGTACCTATGCATCCTCGATATCTCCGAGTCCATGACGGACAAATACGCGACGCACCTGCCGGACTTGATACGGTTTGGCTAGGTTGCCGTCTCTTTGAAGATTGATCATAGCCTCGACTCCGGGCCTGACAAAGATGTGGTGACTTCCTCTTGTCCGCTCTGTAAATCCCAAGCTCCGAAGGCAAACGCAGAGATCGTTGAACCGGATATTCGCGTCGGAACGACCTCCAAGGATCCGTCGGAGAAGTTTCCTTCGCCCCATCGCTAGACCTTAACACCACAGCGCAGACTGGCGCCATTTGAGATGGTTACCGTCGCGCTACACGAGGCCGCAGGTCAGATCGCCGCATGTCCGCCACTTTAGCGGTGCGATAGGTCTTGTTCGCTGCCGGAACTCCATCGGACAGCGACAATTCGAGGAATCGACCTTCGGAACGCCACTCGCGGAGGACAAGTCCCGACTTCGCCGAAAGAAACGCCGCTCGCGGCGAACACGTCGCGTGATCGCCGAAAAAATCGACGCTTGCAGCGGACAAGTCGAGCGTTTCGTCTGGGGAACGCCGCGTGCGGCGGCAAATTTCCAATTTGGGTGCCGTGAAGGCTTGCCGCAAATTGCGAGAGTGCTTCACGGCACACGTGAAGGCTTGCCGCAAATTGCGAAAGCGTTTCACGGCACCCGCGAAGGCTCGCCGCAAATTGCGAGAGCGCTCCACGGCACCCGTCAAGGCTCACCGCAAATTGCGAGAGTGCTCCACGGCACCCGTGAAGGCTTGCCGCAAATTGCGAGAGTGCTTCACGGCATCGAGATGTTTGGAGAGAACTGGCGCTCCGACGGCCCCAAGCGGCGGATCGGAGCGCTTGATGCCAAAGGACTCAGAGAGACTTTCGGCGAGAGCTGAAGAATCGAAAGACCGGCTCGAACTGGGGAAAGCGTAGGAGCGCCCCCTTGGTCGGTGCCGGTTGAGTCGTCTTCCCCGTCCGTTCTTTGCCTTGTTGGGCGGTGAGCCCCGGATATTGCTTCGAAGGCCGAACCCCCTCCGCCAAATCCGGACGCCCCACGACGCGATAGATCGCTTCGAACAGACCGGCGATCCGAACAAACGCCTCGTTGAAAGTCTCGAGCGCCCGCTTGCGCTCGAGTCGCGCGGCGTCGAGACGTTTGACGTCAGTGGTCACCTGGTCGACGGTGGCTCGCAATACTTCGGCCGCTTCTTCGACCGGTTCGGCCCAGCGGCCGCGGACGGCCGCGTCTGGTTCGGGCAGCTTCGACGACGGGGTGGCGCGATTCCCGTCGCGTAGACGGGCGACGGCTCGATTCGCCTGACGCAAGAGCACGACCGGATCCCGTGAGGTCTCGCCACGAAGACCGAGAAAGGTCTGGGACGGCGCCAGGCCGAAACGCCCACGCAGCCGAGTGCGAAGGTCGGCAACTTCGCGATAGAGCAGGGCGACTTCGCGATCGCGCTGCTGGATCCGATGATGATGCAGGGTGCGGGCGTCGTCGCAATGCTCGTCGGCCTCCACGAGATGACGCCAATGGTGGTCGAGCGTGTCCGCGAGACACCGCTGCAGGCTGAGAAAGTCCGGTGCGGAATGCCCGGCCGAAAGCACCGGGCCGACGAGGCGACGGAGGGCGTGGGCCGTGGAACGGGCGCAGCGACGGTGGGTGGAGAGGACGGTGGCGACGGATTTTTGGCGATCGATGACGGGGTCCATACGGGGTCCTCGGAGTTGGGGAGGATAGGGTAGGGCGGGGCAAAGCCTCCGAGGCCGCATTCGAGAGGGGGCCGCAGGAGGGCTGGCCGAAGGAGGCAAAAAGGCCGGCGGGCCCAAGCCCACCGGCCGTCAAGAGCCGATCAGCTGACGACGAGCGTCGGCCCGACAGGCCGCTCGGGAGTCCCGTCGTCACTGCCCTCAGGTGCCGTCGGCTCGTCACCCGACGACTCCGGGGCAGACGCCTCCGGCTCGCCCTCACCCGCGGTCCGCCGCCGCCGGCGACGTTTCGGGCGAATCTTGACCGCCAGCTCCTCGAAGCCGGCCAGGCCATAGAGCGAGGATAAACACTCGGCGGCGTAACGCAGAGTGCCACGGAAGCGATCGAGAGCACCGGACTTGACGAAACGCTGAGTATCCGAACCCTTGCGCTCGTCATTCAAGGCGCCCAAGGCACCGTCGAGACGCTCGACCTCGGTGCCCAGATCGGCGGCCAGCTCGGCACGCTCGGACAGCGCCCAACCCTTGAGCCGGGGCTCGGGCAGGTCGTACTCCGCGTCCAACAGCCGACGGTGAACCCGCCGAGCGAGCTTGGCCAACCGGACCGGGTCGCGCGGCAAAAGTTCGAAGTTGCCGAACAGCTTGGCCGCGGCCTGAGGGCCGTACACGCCATCACAGGCGCTTTGCACGGCGGACAGTTGATCGATCACCGCCTCGGTGGCAAGGATACGCTCGCTGAGCTGGAAACGATCCCCGTCGAGCTCGTCGACCAAGGATTCATCGAGGGATTCGACCTGCGCCAGCTCGGTCTCGACCAGGCGAACCAGGCCGAGCTGCATGGCGAGGAAGTCGGGGTTGGGCTGACCTTCGACCGGCACCAGTCGCCGATCGAGCTCGGCGGCCACCGCCGCCGCATTCTTTCGGCCGGAGCCGATGATCGATTTCGCCTCTTTCTCGAGGCGGGTCAAAGTGATGGATAATTCGGCTGGCATTGTGCCATACCTCCTTTGGCTCCGGCCCGCGCCGGGACTCGGCCGCTGGACAGCGGAGCCTGTCTTGTATAATTTGAATAGGTCCAATCAGTTGCGCCCCCGAAAGGGGGAGTTTTGGAAACACGCAGCGGGCGAGGACATGCGGGGTCCGCAGCGGAGGGTGCATCCTCCGCGACAAAGCGGATCCCGCGATCTATCCGGCCCACGGGATTTCGTCAGGCTCTAGGCCGCGATCTCATCGCCGCACCTCCTTTCCAGTGGCCGGACGCCGCGACCGAGTTACCCTCCATCTCTGGAGGCAAGGTCGGCCGGGCCGAGTGAATCAAGCTCGTGATAAGCCTGGACAACATCAGGAAATCCTCGCGGATCTAGCGTTTTGGTCTCTCCGGACTTAACTTGTGGATTACTGTAGCGCAGTAAATTAGGGCTGTAAAGCGATTTTGCAGATTTCTTCTTATATTATTGTTCTGCACTGAATCTTGTGCTAGCCTGACGGAAGTTTCGGATGGCAATCGAGGTAGAAAGCCGGACTCATAAGCTGCTTGATTCTGCTTAAAGCGTAGTGATCACTGTTTTCAGGGAGCGTGGACATGCTCAGCCCGCGACATCTCGATCATCTGGGCGCTGCCCTGCAGGCTTTACGCCGGCAGTCCGGTTTTACTCAGATCGAGATCTGTGAACGCACCGGCTTGCGCACGCCGCAGATGTCGCGCTGGGAGAACGGGCATGAAATCCCGACCCTCGAGAGCCTGGTTAAATATCTGGGGGCGATCGGCGCCGGCCTGTCGGATCTCGAGCGAGTATTGTTCGGTCAGGACGAGGACAGCCGCCGCGTCCAGGTGCACAAGGTGGCGCTCGGAATTCGCCAGGATCACAATTATCAGCTCCGGTCGCGCGCCGAGTTGCGCCGGGCGATTCGCAAGCTGATGCGTCTGAGCTCGATCGGTTTGGAGCGATTCAACGATTCATTCCGCGAGGCGTCAGAGGGCTCGGGCGATGGCTGAATCGGCGTCGTTCGGCGCGATGTTCGAAGGCGCTACGCCTGAGGATCGCCGGGCCGAGGTCGCCCTGCAGCAGCTCGATCCGGAGCTGGAGCGTCAGGTCCAGGGGTTGCCGGAGACCTTCGACGCGTTGGTCGGCGAGCCGTCCTGGCATCAGCCGCGGGTGGTCGAGGCGTTGATCGATCACGCCGCGGCGCTGCTGGCCGCGGGCGACCCACGCGCCGGTCATGTGGCGGATGCCGCGCGAGTGCTGGCGGCCGAGCTGCCGCAGCGCTTCGACCTGGTGGAGTGTTACACCCTGCGTGCCTTGACTCTCGAGCTTTGGAGCACGTTGCAGCGTTCGGCAGGTCAGCTACCGGAGGCGGAAGCGGCCCTGCTCATCGCCTTCGAGTTGCAGGCCCAGACCGAGGACGCCGCGGCTCCGGACTTGGCGGTGACCCTCGGCCGGCTGGCGTTGGTCGCCAGCGACGGCGAGCGGGCTCGGGATCTGGCGGCTTATGCCGCGGAGGCGGTGGCCATCACCCAAGCGGCCGATCGGGACTGGCCGCTGTCGGCGTTTTCTTATCTGTGGCGAACGGTGATGGCCGATCGCAAGTCGCTGGCCTCAGCGGTGCGCGTCGCGCGGGCGCTGTTTCAGGCCGTGTCGGAGGCCTACGACGGTTTTCGTGACCTCGAATGGGGTATGTCGCTCGAGATCGTCGATCGCGGCGACGCCGGCACCGAGATCCGACTCGAGCGTCAAGGCCCAAAGCCCGGACGCTCGAACTGGATCTTGGCGGAGCCTTTGATCGTGCGTTATCGCGAGCGACTGTAGGACGAAGGGATCAGGGGGCGGTCACCCATTCCAAGATCGGTTGCCACACCAGATCGTCGGCCAGGTCCATCATCACCACGTCGGCGTGCCCGACGTCGATCGCCACCTGCTCCGGCGGCTCGAAGCTGATCACCTGGCTCTCCAATTCGGAGCTGCCGAGGAACGGAAAGGTGTCGAGGCCGTTGTTGGCGAAGCCGCCGCCGGCACCGATGTAGAGCACCGGGACTTTGACCTTGGCCAGGTTGTCGTCGAGGGCGGAGCGACCGTCGTCACACAGCACGATCATCAGATCGCGACCCCCGGCCCGAGGCTGAAAGCCCGAGGCCGAGGCCAGCAGGTTGAAGCCGGCCCGTTCCTCAGTGAACCTCAAGCCGGTGGGCAGATCGTCTTCGAAGATGCCGGCGAAGGCGTGCAGTGGCAGCAAGCCCGCCTGGGACCCCTGGGTGCTGAAGAGCAGGGCGACCTGACGGTTGGTGAGGTCGGGGAAGGCGGGGGAGGGGTCGTCCGGGGCGATCAACGCCAGCTGGCCGACGTTGGCGAGGGGCTGGCTGCTGGTCGCTACGTCGCCGCTGTCGATCTGCGCTTGAATGACGTCGATCAGGCTGCAGGCCTGGGCGCGCACCGCTTCATTCGCGGTCTTATATAGGCCTTCGAGGGCGACGTAGCGTTGCACTCGACGACGGCGTTTCGGCAGCCGGGTCTCGGCGTTCAAGTAGGCGTAGCTCACCCGGCCACCCCAGCTGAAGCCCAGCAGGTCGAGCTTGCCGAATCCGCTGCCGGTGAGAAAGCGGCCCCAGCGCGCCACTTCGAGGGCGATGCCCAGATCGGTCGCGTCTCGCTCCATGCCCCAGTCCGCCAGGTCGTCGAGCTCGGTGGCGTCGAAGGGGATCAAAGCCCAGCGCAGGTCGACGCCCCAGACGTCGACGTCCCGCTGGGCCAGGTAAGCCGGCAGATTGTGGGCCGGATCGAGGCCGTCAGGGCCGACGGTGGAGAGGAAAGTGCCGGCAAAGCCGGTCCGGGCGCCATGAGTCAGCAGGATGGCGTGGGGCGTGCGAATCGGGCGCCAGGGGGAGCGCTCCCGGACGATGCGGTGAAAACGCAAGCGATCCAGCTCCCCGGGGCCGACTTGGGCCGTCCATTGGTAGTGGTAGATGTCTTCGACCAGAAGGGAGCGTTCGAATTCGATCAGCTGGCAACCCGAGCAGTACTGACTGAAGAGGGCGGAGTCGGCGGATGCCCACAGGTCGGCGGGGGCCTCGGCTTCCGCTGAGGGGCGCGCGGCGGCGGTTCCGGTCAGGGCGAGGGCGACGATCGCGAGACCGGCGAGTGCCAAGCAGGGAGTGAATTTCGGTCGTGGATTCCGTGACATGGTTGATCTCCTTGGAGTCGTGTGGGAAGGCACGCCGCACGGTCGCGCGGTGGCCGCTTCGCCCATTCAGCGAAGTCGGGAGAAAAACCCGATCAAAAAATTTCAAAGCCGGGTTTGGGCGACGCAGGCGTCGCCCCTACCCCTGAAAAATTACAAACACCTCGGTCATTGTGAGCTCGCGTCCAGGAAATGAAGGGCACGGGCCAAGAGCCTTTGGCTGCGCAGCGGCGCCAGGGGATCGACCGCCGCGATCTGCGCTTGCCGGTCGACCGCGATCTCCAGCATCTCCTTCGCCTCGGCGAAATGGCCACTGGCCAGATAAAGGCTGCCAAGGTTGTGGTAACCGACGGCGACCGCCGGATGCTTGGGGCCTAGGACGTCGAGCTGGATCTCGAGGGCCTGCCGAGCGGCGGCGAGGGCGGCGTCATCGTCTCCGGAGCGGCGATAGATCAGCGCCAGGTCGCCCAAGGCGTCGGCCACCGCCGGATGCCTCGGGCCGCCGCGCTCGGTGGCCAGTTGCAGGGCTTGACGGTGGTGATCTTCGGCGAGCTCGAGCTGCCCGGTTTCGAAAAAGTAATAACCGGCAATTGCGTGTAGGCGGCCGAGCTCGGGGTCCCGTGGGGTCAGGGATCGACGGCCGAGCTTCTGGGCTCGCTCGAGCCACTGGCCGGCGACTTCGAGCTCGCCTTGACGGGTCCGCACCTCGACCAGATCCGTCAGGGTGCGGGCGGCGATTCGGTGGGCGCGTGGCGCCCCG
>JAAAKL020016339.1:0-11076 GCA_010016065.2 Carybdea cf. marsupialis auct. non (Linnaeus, 1758) | reverse complement strand
TTGCAAAGTAGGAAAAGTCCCGTATCAAACAATTCTTGATACACTTTGGTGCTGTTTTGCTTTTTTGGCTTGTGTTTTTCAAGGGATTCAGATAGAATGGTCACAAGTATTATGATGTTAAAGAACAAGTGCCAAAACTGTGAGCAGTGTAGAATCATGAATTATCAGTTACTCTACTATGCAGATCAGAATCAAACTAATGCACTATCTTCACTTTGTGAAGGAAGAGGGGCATACATATGCAGTGTTTATCTTACTTTGTTTCACTCATATCTTTTGATTGACACAAATGTTTTTGCTTGAAAAGTACTACCAACTCTCATAATGCAACTTTTTCCTTGTTGGAATACTGCTTGTCACCCTTCAAAGACACGTACAGCCATTGTTTGGAAACAATATTCAAGAAATTATCACATCTGTTTTTGCTGCAAGTTTTCATTGTATCCCTGGTATCATTGTTTCTCTAGTTTTTGTAGAATTTCTTCGATACTATCTTGAATCAGTGAGGTGTTCAAATGAGTCAACAAGGCTGTTATGATAAATCAGGCTTTTTTGTTGAATATGATCTGTCACTGTACACTCTTAATTTTTATCTGATGGCACATCAATTCAGGAGGAGGAAGTATACATACAAGAAAAGGGGTTATAAGAATTATGAAGTACACTCTTAACAAATGGAATATGTGCTAAAAGTGACCAAGTAACACATCACCAATAGCATATAAACCTTAAGCCATGCTATCATATTGTGTTTCTTGAAACCCTTAGATATAATTACTTCAATGGTAACAAACCCTATTCTAATTCATGACCATACTAGCTTCCAGTCCTTGATAATTGAGCACCATTCAAAGCTCTGTCTATATAAGAGGACAGCCTCTCTGTAATAAGACCTAATATGAGAACTAATATGAAGTCTATTGGGATACAGGTCATCACAGCTTGGTTAGCAGAGCAACATTCTCCAATATCAACAACTTTGGCCTTGAATGCTATTGAAGCAATACATCCTTTCCTTGAGTTATTGTTGGAAGGATATTACAAATCCAATTTTATATAACTGTTAACTTCCTTTGTATATTTTTTTGGTTGAATTGAGACTCCTTCTTAGTAAAGTCTCACAACACTGATATGTGATTTGCAGCAAGAGAGGACTTACTGTAGACAATAGTAACTCAGAAATGGCAGAGTGAGGAGGGAGGTAGGAAAATTACCAGAAAAAACTATCTACTATTGCTAAAATACTATATTTCAGATTTCTAAGTATAGATTCACTCCTAACTGATATAACTGTGGAAATTAAGTTTTTAACTCACTGTGAATTGTTAAATTATGGTGCAGCCACATTAATAAAAGTGTCTTGTTTGTAATTTTCAGAAAGATCCAGCAATAGAAAGATGGGGGAGAATGAGAGAAACAACTGATGATCATTTCAAATTCACACCTAAGACAATATCAATTGGTCTCATATACCTAGGCCTGATACCTTATGGCATTTACAAGCTTATTATGGTTGATATAGTAAGTATCAATGGTTTTGATTTCATAATTGAGAATAATTATTTTGTTTCCTAATCATGTGAGAGCATTCTGATATTTTGTCATATGATATATGCCGGCAAAGTAAGTAAGAAAATGGGAATGATGATAATGATGATAATAACAATGATAATAATGATGATGAATGTGGTGAGCATTATGATGGCAGTGATGATGGTGATGATGATAATGATTATGATGATGATGTCAAGGATAATGAGGAGGAGAAAAAGGAGGATGAAGAAGATGTAGGTGATGATGTTGTTGCTGATAATGAAGATTTTGATAAGGATGAAGATGATGATGATGATCATGATGATGATGATGATCATGATGGTGATGATGATCATTATGAAGAAGAAGAAGATGTGGATGGCAATATGGTGATTGAGATAGTAATGGTGACAATAGTGACCAGGACAAGTTGGCTGTTGGTATCATGCCAAGAGATGAATAGTGTATGTTGACAATTTTTGTCATATACAGTAGTTTACATAAAGGAATAAGGTCTTTTCTCTAGGAAAACCTATTAATGGCTAATTTGCTCAATATGACCTATACATCATCTAATAATTCTTGACTTTAATAGTAATATTTCTGATAGATGCAAGGACTTCAGAAACAGAGGAAACATTGTCCAAAGCCCCTATAAATCCCCATAATCATTACTAGACCGTTGGATTTCTTTGCGCTCAATCTCTTTGTTTAACAAGCAGCATTTTTAAATGCCATCAAACCAGCACATCCATTTTCTTACAAGGGAAGCAACATTTTATCCTCTTACATATGCCTATTGCATAACAAGATGGTAAAATTAGGAAGATCAGTGTAATATTTGCAGTGATTGTATTATTGAAGGATTAGTACAGTGTCAGCCTCAGTCATCTGTTACTTGATTTTCATGTGATAATCGTGGGCTTAAAATGATATTGCGATAAGTCATACAGGTCCCTTATTTTATTCTCTGGGATACACAAGTAAGCTGATGTATCTCAGAAGGCAGAGTCAAACTATACATCCCCT
This sequence comes from Carybdea cf. marsupialis auct. non (Linnaeus, 1758), assembly GCA_010016065.2. Taxonomy (NCBI): domain Eukaryota; kingdom Metazoa; phylum Cnidaria; class Cubozoa; order Carybdeida; family Carybdeidae; genus Carybdea; species Carybdea cf. marsupialis auct. non (Linnaeus, 1758). The sequence continues at coordinate 8,514 of JAAAKL020016339.1, read as the reverse complement.
TATGCCATATCGCTCAAGACAATGGTCCTTCCCACTTTTCCAGGTATGTAATGTACACTTTATAATGACTTGAACGATAATTGCCATTGAGCTTTATTTATATGTTCTCTACTTAGGGGGCGGGGGCGTGGGTGGGGGCGGGGAGTGACTGGTCAGTGTATCTATGAACAAGTATCAAATCTAAATGATCTAAATTTATCAATTGAAAACATATCTAGCGGAGAACCATCCCCTTAGACCTCAGTAAGGAGCCATTAGCATTATATGTTTATTAATCTATCTTTCTTGTCCCATCCTTAGCCCCCTAATCGTTGAGGATAGATAATCACGTGTACGATTCTTATACCCATATTTATTGAGGTAACAATTTTACCAGTATGTTTAGTGGCAATAATTTGGTTCACAAGCAGTTTTAGTCTAAACCTACATATTTTTATATGCAACCGAACTGAATTAAAAAATTTATAGAGCAGCTTCAGATTTATACAGTTATAAGCATAAGTAACACAAAACTTGTATTTTTGGCGAAAATACAAAGAGAAACGCTTTTAAAACAAAAGAAATAAAACTCGAAGAAAAGGAAATTATAATGACTTCTTTGTTACATCACTTATCGTACGCTGCTTCACTTGTTTACTTTATGCTATTCAATGTAAGAGATTCGAACACGTTCGTTTGTGGAATTGGTGAACGAAAACACAATACAGGTAGCTGTGCGTCTTAATAGTTACAAGACGACATTAGAGCAAGCGAAAGCAAGCATCTTTATTCAAGTTTGGTTTTACGGAAGAGATTTCTCACCGTGGTGAACTGGTAAATGTAGGGCCCAGAGAAGATTGAGTAGTCGATCAATTCGTATGTTCTGCTTGCAACAAGAGACTGAAAACATGTCAACATTTTAATATTTTCCTATTTTCCTTTCTTGCATATTATATAGTTACGAAAATTAGTTAGATATAATGAAGCAACCATTAAGCAACTTAAGATCTAGATATTGGCTAAAAAATCAGGAACTTGTGACCAAAATGACCGAAATCCTAAGTTACTTACAACATTAAATATGTTTATGTTGTTTTACTTGTAAACTGATATGAATGGAACTGAACCTGCGCCTGCAGTGATAAAATCATTCACATTGGATCACAAATTAATGTGATGCACCATGTTGATAAAGAACATAGTTTCAGACTTAATTTGCTGTGAACCAAAAGGTAACCAGTCGGTAACAAAGTAGGTAAACCAATTATCTGCAAAAGGCTAATTAACGAAATGTACTTTAAACAATACATGAAAATAGTAATCTTTGATGTCGCTATTTGTATGTGTCATGTTTGTAGCGACACGGGGACCAAACTGTTGACAATAACGTATCCATTTCGGTCAGATTTGCGGAAATGATTTCGCTAGTAACGTTCATATTTGGTAGCCCTAGTTACAGTCCTGAATTATGTTTTGACCTAAGATTGAGTAAGGGTCCGTAAATTTAAGGCTTTCATACGACCGGGATGCATTTTTTATTTTTATTGCAAGATGGGAGGAGGAGTCTGAACGTTAGCGATAGGAATCCCAATCCGTAACCTAATGATTAGTCTCGCATTCTTGATTGTTGTGGCCCAAATTAAAAGAAGTAACATTTAATTTTCATTTGCCATTTTAGAACAAGAGAAAACATCATATATCAGGAGAAGGCTCTAAAGGCACCTATTTCTAATTACTAAAGACACGTTTATATGCAAAGAGGATTTTCAACTCGATGAAAAGCAGTGCTCGCCGTTTGTCACGTATATTAACTGCAGAATAGGTTAGCAATGAGTGGTCAACTGATATCATGTCAATGGTGGATGGAAATAAGGAACTTTACGATGGTGTGAATCTTTGAGAGCCTATTGCTACTTCAGTGTTAATCACATCTGAGTAGCCTTCATATGTTTACTTCACGTGTAATGATTTGGTAAACGGATGTTTGTTGCGTAGATATGTTTTACAGGCATAAGTGCCTTATCTGCTTCTGTTTATTTTCATTTCTATGTAACAGTAGAGAGATACAATTTAAGATGGAATTGTTCCCTTTTCATGTCTGCTGTAAGTGTTATACTTGAGAACGGAGCGATATTGCACTTTGTTGACATTAAAAAATTGGCTCAGATCAGCTTTCTATGTTCTCCAACCTCGACGCTTTTTCAAAACCTGAATCATGACTTGTTTCCTACAACTATCCGGGGATGGCAGATTGCTGAAGGCATCTCCCCTCCCTTCAACGAGCTTTTTTTTACAAAAGTAACGGGGCTAGAGACTCGATAGTAGGTGTAAAAGAAGCTGCCATCTCAGGTTCGTAATTGTCAGTTTTAGTGAGTGAGATCTTTAGCTTCCCATAGTGTACAGAAAATGTCACGCGTGAGACATTTAACATTTGAGACATTTCATTTGTTTAACCTACGCCACCTCAAACAGCAGCCCAGCCAATGCGATTAACCAACCAAGGTAAGAGATCGCCTCTTCATCACCTAATCACAATTTTCTAGATTTTTAACAGCCGTGCTTGTAATCATATTGAAAATTTCGGAGTAAATCTAAGAATCAACTAAGTAGAAGATCAGTCTTAAATTTCAGTCGCATAAAATACTATTAAGATCAGAACAAGTTCCATTAGTCCAGTCAGGCCCATAACTTGGAAGTTTTGTTGTCAAACAAGTGTGGTCAGAGGGGAAGTTGTTGTAGTTGTTTAAAACTACGGAAATGTTACGAATTGTGTTTCTAGCAAGTTATAACATGACAAAATGGATTAAACAAGAAAGAAATCTGTTTCTTTCTTATGCGACCCATGATTTTCTGCATGGAAATTCTTACAAGAGATACGGGACTCAAACTGATGGACTGTTCAGTCGTTTGAGAAGGACTCCTAGTAACAACTTCGATTATTGATCTCGTTTCTCGTCTTCAGACGATGCGTTTTACAGCTGTTTTGCAGAATATATGTTGTTTACAAACTTAAGCATTTTTAGTCGACTTCATAAATTTATGGTCTGGAAACACAAAATAGAATAGCTTGAAATTTTTGGCTGCAAGGTAAGCTATTAATGATTAGATGTTGCTGTCATGGAAGGTACAGAGGAGTCCTTTGCATCCAGATGTTTCAAGATGCTCCTTGATGAGTCATACTCTTTTTTGCCTTCCTTCGTGAGGCCGGGATCACCTTTTTCAATGATCAATCTTGATTTAAAACCTATCCCACGTGCTTCAAATAGCGTCTTGGCTCGTCATAGTTAGTGTACTGTGAGTTTACTGATGTCGATGATGACGACATGGAAAAAGTAATGGCTGGTATTGACAAAATTTGGCTTTGTCAGTGTTACCTTTGGCGTTTTGTTTATTTGAAACTTGCGTGATTTTGACGTCGCCTGGAAGGAGGTGTTCCTTGATCGAGATTGCTCTGTTAGGGGTACGGGGTCCAAAAAGGGACGTTATAAAATGCTAGAATTGCAGGCCACATACTAAACTAGAATTGCCAAGTTATTTTCTTCCCAAGATATGCTTAGTTAGAATTCAGTTTTTAAGACATTCTAGGAAAGCATTACTAGTAATGGTAGGCCTACTTTCCTAGAATCCAGTTGTGAGAGTAGATACTTTGCTAGAATTTTTTTTGTTAGAGATGTACTAACCCTAAACCTAACCTTCGACAAGGTTATTATATCTCTGCAGGAACTTTTCTACGTCAGCACATCTTGCTCAAAATTGGCTTTTCTAGCAAAGTATAACTCTCAATTTTGCATTCTATATATTTCCATGTCAAGTCATTTTTTTCTAGAACAGTACATATATGGTTAAAAAATCCTTCTAAGAAAGTACATATCTAACTTTCTAGCATTATACGCGTTCCCGAGTACAAAAACTTGAAAGACGCCATATTTGTACAAAGGTATTAGCCAACGCTGGACCAAAGAAATACCAATTCTCACTCCGTTCTTTTGTCGGTACCTCTCATTGTTGAAGCAGAATCGGTACCACATGTCAGAACCTCAGTCAATTCAATAAACATCGATTCGGGAAATGGCGAAGGCATCATGTCTCTCCGATACTGTACGTCAAGACATATCTTAATTTTCTCGCCTAATGGAACGTTGGTAAATACGTTACTGATGTTAGAAAACGCAAAAAAACTATTCTGAGAAAAAAAATTGAGGTCATGTGTGAATTTAGCAACAGTGAACAAGTCTTCAACAATTTTCCGAGTGAAAATAGAGTACGGGTTGTAAAATCTCAGAAATCCACTTGGACATTCAATGTTGCTGTAGCCCAAACCTTAAAAAAATTGGTCCAAATGGTAGCCTTGTCTTGTTTTCTTTTAGGATATCATTCATCCTAATTAAGACAATTCACAATATTCTGTGATATAAGTTGCTTTTCCCGTTACGTTTCCGAATTTAATCTGCAGGGAGGGGACACAAACCATCAAAGACCAGTTAAAACCGGTACTTCAGCAGCAGCTTGCAGTACATCAGGAAACGGACATTCAAAATTTTTCTGGTTTCGCCGATAAATTTGTGTTGGAACATAGCCTATAATCGTGCATGCCACCACAGAAGGTTAACAGACAACAAATTTCCATCGAGTTTGAAATTCTCTACGCACAGTTTGCGTAACATAAACCTTCCTCTGAAGCAACCAACTGATTTAGCCATGCTTACTATGGCACACCAATAGACTGCTGATATTATACATATTTTATATACATATGTAGGGAAATTTTCTAGAGAAGGCTATAAATCCTCTAAGAAACAATCGAGAGATCTTGCTTATCGCAACATCTAATGAAGGGTCGAGGGTCATTATTTTGATCCGAAAAGATTATGCACACAAAACGGATGGCATAGACCTACTACAATATTCAAACAAATGCCAAAAACTATGTAGCTTCGAAAAGAATAGTAACCCAGTCAAAATTGAACAGCGTATCCAAGTGTGTTTTTTACATTTAATTAGATAAAGTCTTTTGCCGCGCGGTGCATACGATATTTTTAGGCATTTTTTACCATATTGGTTTGAGTAACTGAAAATATTCTTATTTGCTTTTTTAAAAACTTTCGTTGGAAAGAAACAGGTTTAAAATATGCAAGTCACTGAAGTAGCCTACGTAAAAATCTCGTAAAATGACAAAAAGCGTTAAAACATTAGGAGGCCATGATAATATCATGTTGAAAAAGAAAGTATAATAGATTCTTTTGCTTAGCATCACTTCCAGTCGACGTCATGAACATATGGAATCTGTGTTCACATGAGGACTTAAGTACGGGCTACAGGAAACGCAAATTTCACAATAGAACGTGTTGTTATTAGTGTGACATACATAATGATCAATCAGTTCGACCTTTGCTGACCTTTGCTGAGTTGCTTTTGCTTGCCTACTTGCTTTCGCTTTTTGCGCTATTTACTGAAAACCCCTACGATCATCATTCAAAGGTCGTAAGGTCACAAAATGAAAATCTTCCGTCACTATGCTGTCGTCGTTGCGAAAACAAAAACAAACGACAAAAATGGATTCGATATTTTACAAGCGTTTAATATATTCAATTCTACACAAAGGGAAACTTTAACATCAATTGCTAAAAAGCGTCAACTGCCTTGCCAAAACTGTGATCTTGGTGTCTGCAATCCTATAAACTTCCGAACTACCATCCTCTGACCACCGTTCCATGTTTTATCACTGAACGATACTAACTCAAGTCTATCATGCACTATATATTCATCTGTTGAATTTTCTTTGCTTACAAAATCGTAGACATCACCTTCTTGGGCCTGTTTATAAACAAATACGTGAAATCATCAAATTAAAGTAATGGAATAGAAATGGTTAGGAAAACAATATGGGAGACCATAGGATTACTCATAGATTTACTGAAGTTTGCTGTTCTCCTGCTTCCTCGACCAGGAGACACTGCAACCTCAAATAACATGAAGTAGGGCTGTGGAGACAACTGGAAACTTCATTTTGAGTTTCCATTCCAGTTACTTTGGTCAAAGTAGTAAACAACATATTTCATCTAGAAATACAGCAACAGCGGATACCGGGGAGCAACGGAGGGCACAGGGGAGCAACGGAGGGCACAGGGGAACAACGGAGGGCACAGGGGAACAACGGAGGACACAGGGGAGCAACGGAGGCCACGGGGGAGCAACGGAGGGCACAGGGGAGCAACGGAAGGCAAAGGGGAGCAACCGTGCCAATGGTCAATTTTTGGAAAGTCGAAATTTGATTAAAATTTGCCTCCATGTTTTGGGAAAAATTGGGTATCTAATGTCTGCAATAGTGGCATTCAATTATTTTACTTGATGAAAACTGACCAGAAACCGCCGAATTCAAATCTGCTCCAAAATTGTTGAATTGCAGAAAACGTTGTGTACCCTATATTGAAATGCTCCTGTACATTTATCAAAACTTGTCTTCTTCGCCGTCTCTCATTAGCACGAACAGAGAGTCTATCAAAATTGACAAGCAGACATGTGGGACACATGGCATTGCAAAGTTAAAGCAAGGTATAAGTTCTATTTCTTGTTTTACTTATAAAGATCTGTAAGGTTGAAACTAAACAACAAAATTAGTTCAAGACATTGTGAAGCATCATTTAAAAAGTATGTCATTTAGGTTGACCGTTTCCAACCCCCTCCATTGCTCACTTTGAAAGAAAAGGTCACCAGTAAAGAAATGTATAGAGAAAAAACGAGCAGGAGAGTACCTAAGACTTCATTGGTCGATATTTCCTTGAAGATTGGACGACATTATCCGACTCCCGTCAAATACAAAGTCATTGAGAAATGAAAGATCCTTGATAAAGGCATTTTTCCTGAGGGAATACTAAAACCAAACATTGAAAACTAGCCATCTAGCAAAAATTCATAAATGTACGACGGTTATGCAGAAACTTAGTTCAGAAATTACCAAGAAAACAGAAGGCATAGTAGTATAGAGCATTATCACATCAACTCATTTTGAGCCTAAAAAGGCCAAGATCAAAACACGTAAGCTGAATATCCCTACTGATCAACTAAACATTGCAGTTAGTCATTACTTGGTACGTAGGCTTGCTTTTAAAGGCACTATTTAATCAAGTGAATGCAACTGCCATAGTAAAAACAAAACATTTTCTCAAATTATGTGCATAATATATCAGATAATCATATTTTGCAGAGTGAAAAAGTTGCAGATTGCTTAACAGCTTGGTCCCAAACATCTAATCCCTTTCTTTTTCTGTGACCATTAGTTAAAGAAATTCAAGTTGATTTTTTGATCCAGTGGGTATATATATATTTATGAAAATAGGAGCATACATCACCATCACATTTCACATACCTGGACTTGTGTAAAAGGTTCCAATGGTTTGCCATTTACTAAAAACCTTCCAGCAAAGTTCTCAAACATGGCTACCCTGTAGTACAATATATCAAAAGCAAAGTATGAGCAACAGAAATAGATCCCAAATGCAAAAGGATGCTTGGAATATGTTCTATACCTTACCCCAATGATTTAAAAAAACCCCGGATTTACCAATAGTGATTTTAAAAACAGGATTTACCAATAATGATTTAAAAAACAGGATTTACCAATAATGATTTACAAAACAGGATTTACCAATAATGATTTTTAAAAAACAGGATTTACCAATAATTATTTTAAAAAAAAAAGGATTTGCCAATATCATGATGATACTGGTAATATAACATGGCACTAGCTTCTGATTATTTGGATTAGGTGTGGAGACTCAAGATGACCACTTGCAAAGTGTTGCCTGATCACTACATGCAGAGTAACCAACATATTGGTTCTCTTATGTATTGGCCCTATATGGAAATTGCCCTGCAGTGACTGTTTTATGAGATGCATTATGTAACATCTTCACTCAACAGTTTCATGGCATATATTGTTCTAAGCAGACAGTTCAACTACCTAAGCAATGGTTGGAGCCTTGTCCGGCTGTTAAAATGGAAGGTAAAACCAAGCCTGTGAACTCTTGATTTTCATAAACATAATATAATATCCAATATTATGCTATTGGATAAAATTAAACCAGAAAACTGTTTTATGTTGAATTCTCTTGGTTACCCTTTATGGGTGCTTTTTCACATTTACCCATAAGCCTAAAACAGTTGACTCCTTGATATCATTCAATACCAAGAAAAAACCAACTCCTAAATTTGGAGTACCTTAGCATTGATTACTAGTATTTTAGAGAGTATAGTTATAAATCTTGATTCTTCATTATTCTTTGCTAAATAGATTATTAGTTCTTTTGCAGTCTTCCCATTTCATACTTATAGTTAAAAATTATGGCAACACAAAAATTCTGCTTCATGTTTTATAACTTACATAGGGGTCATTCAAAAAGTACGTATGCTCTGAGGGGGGAGGGGTATCCCAAAAGCGTACGAAAGCACACAGGGGGAAGGGGTGTTAATGCTAGAACGTACGTACGCTTTACAAAAGATTGATACGCGTGAGTCTTTTCTTCCGTGAAGTGGTTG
>JAAAKL020016338.1:0-11076 GCA_010016065.2 Carybdea cf. marsupialis auct. non (Linnaeus, 1758) | reverse complement strand
TAATTTATTGTCGATGAGTGCTAAACACTAGGCTGAACCGGGAAGGGAGTCCCGGAGAAGTCACCCCTAGCCACCTGGTCACTTAACTTTTTGAAAACATTTTAGTGTCTGGGTTTAAGAACCTCACTCTGTCTCTCTTGATTTTTGTGTCACATCCTTACTTTGCTTCCACGACCCTGCCCTTTGCGTGACGTCATAAATGGTTCTTGAAACTATTCATGATTACGCCATATACACGTTTTTTGAAATAATGGAAATTATGGTGGCCACGACAGCAGAAAGCAAGTTAAATCATATGCAAGACATAAAGGTCGATCGTACAGAACAGGATTTTGCTATATTTAATATAATCGAAAAATGCGTGTGAAAATCAGTTATTTATGAGAATAATGCCTTCTTTACTTATTGTTAAAATAAGGAATTCTACCATATACTGTATTTGCTTGATTTTAACAAGTTACTGCGAAGGTAATGTACATTTTTTACTCTGTACCGCGCAAGAGTTGATTGAAAGTATTTCCGGAAAGACTTAACGACAGACTTGCTGACATCAGAGGAAAATTTCATCTACTAATTCGACTTCACTTTTGAATTGATGAGAGTGCATTCGTACTGTATCTGAGCTCGAAGACACTTACAAAATGGATTGTCCCACAGTATATCCATGTTAGTGTTCACATTACACAGACGATAGGAGCACAGCAGCAGATCGAGTGGAATAGGGCACGTAAAATGTGCTCTTAAAATTGTAAACAAAATACCTGTGTGCTGATTCAAACCCAGAGCATTCAAACGTGGTAGAGTGCTAGTTTCTGGCAATCTCGGTACAAATTGGTCTATAGATCTGGTTTGAAAGTAGGCACAAGGCTAGTGGGAATGTAAAGAATGCAACATTATCAGTCTTTGGTCGCTGAAAGTGGTGATGTCTATTCAATACGATACTGCTATTTTGGAGAGTAATACAGTTATCCAACAATCCCCAGTTACAACAGTAATAGGACTATATGGCATTTTTCTTTTCTCTTCATTCAAAATTCCTTCCAATCTCGTCATGGATTACCCTTTCCTCACCACTCTGCCACTTTCAGACGACACGCTTGCACAGAAATCAATGGAATGTGGTACTTTTTTACTTGTCTTGGTTTCCCACATTGATTTATTGATTTTAGCCAAGCAAATGGATTGGAAATGGGTTTTAAGAAGCTATCATTCATTCCCGTGGATGATCTTTTTCTGGCTTTGCCCATGTTACGTGGCCACGAGCCGCTACGATTCTCTAGCACAGCAAAGATGACACAAAAGGAGGTGAAAAAAGGCTCAAGCCAAGTGCCCGTCAGAAACGGCACTTTTAAGAAGAAGCAGACCGAGGGTATTTTGAAAATACCCAAAAGCCTGCAGAAATCATTAAGGGAATTTACAGACAGTTCGTGAAATTATTAATGATCATGTAGATAAGCACTTCAACATTCCGAAAAAGAATGAGAAAAATAAATTGAAAAGAATGAGAGCCACGGGATTTTGTAGGAAGAGCGAGTGCTGTTACAGGTTTGAAAGCACGATGCTAGCATTTATTTTTTAGGTAGGAACTATTAAATTTTTAGCAAAGCTGGCTGTTCTTAAGCATTAGCACATTTTCTCAATGTCTCATAAACGTGTTCTTAAATGTTCATCAAAATCATAAAAGAATCATGAACATCGAAAGCTGTGAACATGCTTCGTGGGGCATATTTGGAATTTTCTTTCCAAATCACTTTGAACTTCATGTTACCTGGATACTGTTATACAATCTCTTGCTAGAAATACAGGAAGATTCATGTATTTCAACTACATTTTAGAAAACTTTATTGTACCTCTTCGCATATCCAATTGATTTGCTAGGCAACCTTCTCATCGAAAGTTGGTCCAATTCTCTAGATAAGCTTAGAAATGGTACTATTTAAAAGGGAGGGGTTCGGAAGCCAGAAAAGCTTAATTGTTAACAAGTAAAGGATTTCGATTCTTACCTACCTTACAGTAGCGGACCTAGTTAGTATTGATATAGAATCTTGAAAAGTAGGGGGGTTCTAAGCAATCACCGCTAACGAGATATTGCTGATGGAAGCGGGCATCAATGTAGACAGAGATTGTAAAAATTACTTTAAAAGTAAATGTTCCTGTGTCCGATAAACCATCAAGAAACTAGAAACTCATACATTACCTGCTGTCCTTGGCATGTCACTCAGAACGTATTATACACTTAAGAATGATGAGTTCTGGCCCTGTATTTTCATGGACATCATTAGGCTGCAAATCTGGAAATTGAGACTTGATTTAGCACTGGAAATAGAACGTTACCATGGTTCGATGGATTACGCTGTGTTAGATTTCGGTCACTGTTTTGGATTAGGGATCAGGAGAGTAACCAAAAATGAAATAGTTGTCATTGAACACAAGTCACGAGGGCTGAGAATTTTAGAATGTATAAGAGGGAAGCCTGCTCATGGATATTAGTCGGGCCATGACGAGTAAGGAAAAATAATCACAAGAAACAAACTTGTACATTTTACTTGTATATATCTGTTTCTGTACTGTAGTCTTTTTTGCAACAGAGTGTTTGTATCAGTTAGGCATGGTCTGATTTTGCTACCTTTCCCCCTTTCCACCGAAACGAGAAGCCTCGAAGGAAAACCCTTATGCTCCCTTAAAAAGTTACTGTTGGCTGTCTGCCTGACCTGATATTTTCTACAAAGTATTCTAAAAGATAAGACTTACACCACAAGGTTTTCATAGTACCTGAATGGCTTACTCACTAGAGGCACTTATATTTTACTAAGGCACTTCACGTTACTTAAATAAAGTACATCCCAGAAATTTACATAAATATAATATAGAGCTAAAATGACAAATTCTAAAGATACACTTGTTTTTAAAGCCAAAATAGAGTTGTGGGGATAGCTTGATGCATTGAGAATGCGTACCTCTGACGTAATTATACAAGTCTCTAAGGATTTTATAAAACACACTCAGTTATGCACCTTGCAAGCCACAATTTCTTGATGGAAAATCATTATACTGAACGAAGAACCGTAAATGCTCGATTAAGCGCCCCCTCCTTCAACCAAACATTTTAATAAGCGCCCCTCTCAAAAAAGTGCCTGAGACGCCTAATTGGGCAACTTTTCTTAAGGAAAGGGGGTGCCTATTCGAATTAACTGCATAAAAAAGACGGCTTTATTCAAAACATTTTTTTAGGTTCAAACTGAATATCAAAATGTCTGTGTTTCTCCAATATCAGTTTAAGTTCATTATTTAATTATTTAAAGTTCATCATCATCGCGACAAACTTTGCTGGAAAAATAAGAACGATTCATTGCTTTAAAGAAAAAGGACCGTATGCAGCAGGAAAAGACCTTTTGAAGGCGCAAATGGAAGTTTTCAAAGACATAGAAAGTTCCGAGAGCTCCTTCAGCTATTCATGTAACGATGAAAATGTAACTGATTTTGATATCGACGAGAAAATAACCGTAGAATTCTGTTTGAACGAGGATAACGAAGAAGATGAGGATGTAGACATTGAAACATAAACATCTTGTTTATTATATGCAACATTTTCTTGTTCAAAAAATATTTCTTCAGTGCTAAAGTTTCCTTTTTAATAAGCACCGCTCTCGATTAAGTGCACCCTGTTAAAGTTGATTTTTTAAATAATTGCCCTGGGGGCTAAATCGAGCATTTGCTGTAGTTGTATGCTTCTTGTTCATAGTGTACACGGATTCTGAGAAAAAAGTGGACATTTCGTCAACTCCCTAGATGCAGATTATCCATGCATTGAAGATCTTTATGTCATTTCAAAAGATACTGGTTCCTCTTCATGTGCCATGGAAAACAGCTTGCTCTAGCATCTGCTGTAGTATCATTTGATCTTCTGCCATCTTTCCTTACCATGTAAGTCTATTCCATTGAGGTAAGCGAAATCTATATTTATTAACCTCCATGGTCTATCCGCTCTGGTTTTATACATAAATCTCACTTCTCTCTGTCCTTTCTCCGGTCTACCTTCCTATCCTCATTTTCACAATGAGGGTGCTTTCGGCGCCCTTTAAAAAATTGTTTGATGCAGGTTTTCTGTTGTTCTGCTCACCTTAACTAAGTGCACACGTGCAAAATACGGTTTTGCATAGGATTGTATGGAAGAATGTGGTTATCATGCAATATGCTGAGGACTCTTTGAAATGTCTGCAATATTCTTACAATGATCTGGCTGATTGTTTCACTTTTTAGACGATTAGGTATTAGGAACAGAAAAACTCTGATTGTTTTAATTGCCTCTACCTTTATAGTTGGATTATTTTTTGCCTTTCAATCGCATTCTTTGTTGGGGAATGCGAGACTCGAAGAAAGGATCGAGAAGGAGATAACAGGGAAGATAGGAATCTCTCAGAAACCAGTGCCCTCAATTACTACTATTTCACTCCACTCATCAACTACACAGGGAGTAAAAGGTTTTACGCCGTATTGGACAGGCGTTGTACGAAAGTCGAATGCAATCTTTGTCAGCTTTAAATCCAATGTAAAAAAATTAAAGCTCATTTTATCAACAGTGGGACTTACGACTATCCAGAGCACGAGAAATGAGCGTAATAAGAGTTATACAAGATTTTTACCTGAAAGTACCCAGGTAACTTACTACCGAATAACAAATGAACTATTGGATAAGCCCACATCTGATAACCGTGTGGGTCACCAAACCGAAAGTCAGACGGCAAACAGAGTCGGAGGTGTACCGGTAACCAAAGTTAGGGGAACTTCCACACCGTTGGGCTTGCTACGGACCAGTGAACGAAATACAATGCAAACCGAAATAAATCGTTATTTTGATAAAAACCCTGCTAATGTAGACAAAGCAGGACAATATGAAAATGACACAGGTCTCATGGTCAAGGCAAACTCGGTCAAAGTAAATAGTTCGGTGAACTTTACAGAAATAATTACTGCGCAGACACCTCCGAAGGAACATGGTATAAAACCAGAAGATCGAGAGCTTTACCTTGCAGGCATCGAGAAGGGTACATTTGTTTGCTTCGATAAAAGCCAGAAAATACCTTTTCGAGCTCTTAATGACAATTATTGTGACTGTAGAGATGGTAGCGATGAGCCAGGCACGTCGGCGTGTACAAATGGGAGGTAAGTCGATTGAAATATGTCACCAATAATTTTTTGAAGCACTGTGTGTTCAGAAGTGTCCACAGTAGTGGAAGTATAGCTAGTAATATTTAGTATTATCGTGTGATATGATCCTTAACAAGGAAAAAGTTTGCACAAACACATACCATGTTGACTCCTGTAGTATACGTATGCATCTGCATGTTTGAGTAGTTTATTCGGATTCTTGGTGTGTTGCCATGCTGTAATGCTTTAGTATCTATGATTTATCCACATGCGCACTTTTATATGAATAACTGTACGTTGATACCGGTACTGACACACATTTGTGGTTGTTTGGGAGAGGGGAACCGTTTAGAATAGGAATTAAGAAGGGAGTAATAGCAACAGCATACAGTACAACTTAAATTAATTAACTTGATTAACTATGGAGTTAAGATTCACTTTTCATTTCAGTGCTGCTGACAAATCTATAGCTACATGATACTGCTTGTAGTTATAAAGGATGCTGTTATTCTGTCATAGTGGTTCCTTGTTATGTATACCAAGGAAAGATTGACAGCAAGTCACAATATGCTTATTATCATACAGCAATTTCAACAACAACAACAAAAACTTTAAATTTCTGTGAAAATGTTAAATATCCTTTGTGTCTTGAGACTATTTGAGTGTGCAAAGCTATAACTTTTTCAAGCAACTAGAGCTTGGATATATTACACAACTTTGGCATGGACATCTATATCCTAGTATCAATAATGCACTTACTGTCATGCTGTACAGTAAACGGTACATTCAGATGTTCATCCTGGAGCCACCGTGGTCTAGTGGATAATTTCCTGGCCTTCAGATTAAGAGGCTCAGGTTTCAAATCTGGGAAGGGCCATTGGTGATGTCAGGAAGGGCATCCAGTCTTTAAAGGCTCTATGCTCCAGTAACAAGGCCCATGTATATGGGCACCATCAATCCCCTGCATTGGGAAAATGATGTTAAATAGAGAAAAAACACACCCCATATTGGCATTTGTATTGCTTGTTTTTTGACATTGGCTCCCCTTATTGGTATGCCAGAATATATATGTATATATATATATATGCCAGAAGAATATGAACCATTTATTAAATGTAGAAATAACATGTGAATATATAATCATTGTACTTATGTTACGGAGCCAGGCTTGTCACCTTGAAATCAAATAATGTCAAGGTAAATATTATTTTAAATTATTTATTTTTACATAATTGTACATATAATTTTAAACATCACTTCACCTATTATTCTGTTGTCAGGAACTAAGTACAATTTCTTTCTCATCACCAGTGCAGATGCTTTACAGGATCTATCTCATCATCTTTCTTACTTTTTTGAATGTCTCTCCCCTATTGAAACAGAACTTTATTTTAAATTGTAAAGTCATTTCATTTTAGTGTTCAAATTATCCATCACTGACAACCTGTGGCCCTTTTAGAAAGTATTGTTGAATGGCTCAAGCTGCCCAAGAAAAAAAGTCAAAATAGCCCAAAAGCCCTCTACCTATTTGGTAGTCTATTTTTAGTTTTACCTTTGACTTAATCTTGTGTATTGGTATTTCTTCTGTGCATATATGTAAGTTCTCTCATTCCACTTAATGTCTTTATCAGGTTTCTTATCAAATTCCCCATTCATGAAACGTCCATCTTGAAGATTGCAGTATCAGTTCTGTTGGGATCAATTGGTATCATGATCTTATAGGTTTCCTATCATACCTTACTTGATAATCTATCATGCTACAGAGAAATAAAAGTTAAGATTTGAGAAATTAGAGAAAGTACAATGAATATTGTCAAATGTATGTTTAGTTTTATGTGTGTTTTAATTTGAATGATGGGAACAAGAATTTTTATTACCAGTCTGATGGTTGAATCTCAATTATTAATGACTTTGAATAAGGAATCACACAATTGAATTAATAGTACATGTTAAGCATACTATGAATTTCACAACAGGGGGAGGGGTTATTTAATGTGTATGCATAACAAAATGGATTGCATATGGCATAGATAATTGAAAGTGTTGCATGCCGAACCCTCTTTGGTATATATATGTTGTACTTTAGTTATGACATTGATTCACCCTATAAAATAAGCAACTTAATTTGCACAAAAAAATGAGGAAACATGGACGAAAAAAATGAGGAAACATGGACAAAAAAAATGAGGAAACATGGACGAAAATGGAATAGTTTTCACTTTAACACTGTGGCTGAAGTACATTTATGTGAAGTTAATTTGTGTTATTTTAGGTACTAGATTTTCATCAATTTGATAGGATATAGCCAATTTATGGTATGAAATATCCAGTGCAAACACAATCACTACAAACCTCAACCACCACCACCACCACTATTACCACCATCATCCACATCATTGTAATCATCATCATCATCATCATCACTACCACCACCACCACCACCACCACCATGAATGTCATTATCATCTTGCATGTTGCTGTTGTTGTCATCATCCTGTGGATCAAAATATTACCATAAGCATGTTTTTTCTGGAGAAGATCCATCAATTGCATGTGTCCCCTTCCTCAAATTCCTTTTTTCTTGTTTGATTAATGTAAAACCTTAGTTGGCAAGCCAATTAAGTGGGATTTTAATGGTCATAGGTGGTGGTTGCCATGTAACTGAACGTGGGATCAATATATGTACATACACATAAAGTATACCTACATGAACAGCAGTGGGGACTATTTCTGTGTTTTAACCAACTGGACTTGTCAATGGGAATGTATTGATTTGACTGTACCAGGAGGACAGGGCAATAAATATTGGCAATATTTACATGGAAGGCATAACTTATTTGATCCATTACTTGAATTTTGTGGACTAATGTCATTTTTTTGCCAAGATGTAAAGCTACATTTAGTGGGTGAAAATTTGGGAGAGAACACTTGCTTCTTCTGTAGCTATAAACAAGGTTTAATCCTGAGTATACGAAAGACATCACTGTTGCTTCAGATTTACTAAATGTATTATTTTTCTTTGGTGGATGTGCCTTACAAATCGTGCAAGTTTCTCATTGTGCTGGGCCATTCTGTGACTAATCCATATAGCCAGTTCTCATACAGGCAAAAAATTTAATGCCATCGCCAACCTTGGGGTTATGTTGCTTGTCAATCTGACACCAGTCATGTCTGAGTCCATCACTTATTTGTTAGTTAAGGTTACCAGCTCATAATAGTCACGCACTATAATTTCTTAGCTCCTCGTAAAGCCCATTCAGGAACAACGTCTATTACTTCTCTTAAAAGATCTTGTTATCCTGGAGAAACAAATGTGGATACCATCCAAAACTTTACTGTTGTACCCATCAAGATCTCCTAGCTTCGCGTTAGCAATCTCTGCCGACTTCCCGTCCGTCAGTTCATTAGCTTACGTCTTGATTAGTAACTTGCGCAATTGAGTGTACGTGACGCTGCTTATATCCCACCCAAACCTTGTTGTACGGAGTAAGTCACCTTTCAGATAACTTAGAAAGACATTTCTCTTTTCTACACTAAAAATATTCACTGGCGGAAAAATGGCGAACGCATCCAAGTATTCTTATGGTATTTTCACCATCTTAATTGTGCGGCTTGTTGATGATGGACTTAAGGGAAACAGTCATATTTCCGGTACTCTTCTGGGCCATTGTAGAGCATGCGCCCATCTAGACATATAATCGTGATGTGAGAAACAACACCAAGTTAGTTTTTCTTGATAGGATATTTTGAAACAGTATCATCGATCAAAATTTTTGACGATGTCTCCGTACTGATTACAGGCTTTACTATTATATCCATGCGTACTGGAGTGACCTGGGCTTTAATCGTCTAATCTGCTTGTAGTCACCACGTAAAGTAGATGGTTTCTTTATGTAACCAAAAGCTTTAAAACATTGAAACAATGAGCATTTTTAATAAAGTTAGGTTAGATTCGAAGAGCAATTGAACATTACTTGTGAAGGAACTGGTCAGAAATTATCAGCAATCGTGCCTTTGAGGGGAGGACTAATTCTTACAAGTAGGACAGTAAACTTTATAAAATCAACCTTGTAAGGACTTCGTCACATGCATTGTTTCTGTATCGTTCGACCAAAACATCTATCTACCATGTTTGATTTGCTTACCTCTTCGTTCACGCCCTTCCTCTTCCTCACCTGTTAGCATACTCTCGTTGGCTTATACTATCCAAATGAATCCACCGCTCCCACATAATGAAGCATGTTAGAGTCTAAAGGACTTCGCCTCTGATATGTAATATATGTGCATTGACGCAATATCCAAACAATAGACATCCGAAATTTCTCTCTCTCGTTGGTATGGGACCGAAGATTAGTGGAAAAGCATTGCACGTTGCGCAACTGCAGAGACCGTGGGTTCGATTCCTCATGGTCCCACGATTTGTCACCTTCGAGATTTTATAACACCGATGTCTACTTTCAGTCATTTACAAATGGTGACATCGACGTGATAATTCAGACACACCTATAGTTGTAAGTAGCATTCTTACGCAGGGTTATCAAACCGCGCAAACCCTGACGTCAATAGGGTACGAGTGGAATTTTTCTTTGACATTATCCCCTAGTTACAGTCTATTTACTCTGTACATAGATGTATCATCCTTGTAGAGAGGACACACACTTGGTACGGGACTTCCACATATGTCGTTGGTAGTAATGTTTGTTTTACAACTAGTTTCATTACGTGGATATTACTGCCTATGCTACCATTGCGCCGCGAAGTCGAGATTATAGGAGACGAACACATCCTATATATGTAGGCGTTCGAGTAACAGAAATCCTGTTGTTGTTTTCATTTCAGATTCTACTGCCTTGGAGACAAGAAGTTTATCTTATCATCTAAAGTTAATGATGGACTCTGCGATTGTTGTGATGGCAGTGACGAATGGGATCACACAAACTTTATCGGTTTTAACAAACCAGGAAAGCCGGTGATACCTTTCATTCCGTGTAAAAAAAATTGTTGAATGAAAGTATGTTACAAGAATTATACAATGGGGGTGTCGAATTGAAATTTACGGGAAGAGAAATCTTTTAGAGAATCCATACATATAGCAATTACCACGTAAACATATACACTGTATTGGCGTAATTTTTATTGAGGGGCTAATCGTTATTTAGTATGTTATTTAACAACCATACTGGATGAGATTTTTTGTGGATGTGATACATTGTATGTCTTTTCTTCTTGATGTTTGTCTCCACGTATTAACATTAACTACTTGTGTAAAGAATGTGCTCAGACGTAGCTATGGTTACAATGGCTTAAAGCAATGCGGCTAAAAAGTTTATGTTAGAAGGCATGGGCGTAGATTCTTGGGAAGGCGGGGGAGTCACCCCCTCACTTTTAAGGGTAGGAGAACAACATCTGCTTTATC
Organism: Carybdea cf. marsupialis auct. non (Linnaeus, 1758); assembly: GCA_010016065.2. Taxonomy (NCBI): domain Eukaryota; kingdom Metazoa; phylum Cnidaria; class Cubozoa; order Carybdeida; family Carybdeidae; genus Carybdea; species Carybdea cf. marsupialis auct. non (Linnaeus, 1758). Next base: position 512 of record JAAAKL020016338.1, on the reverse strand, counting down.
TCCCCTCTTTTGGGCCCAGAAATGTCAAATTGTCCACTTTTAATCCTTTTGTCCCCGCCATTCTTTCAGTTATCTGCGCCCGTGGTATAAGGTATAGAGTGTATAGATCCAGTACAACATGAGCCAGTGTATACCTTGAAGGAGCGCCTTGTAACAGTCTTTTAACGACATAAAATACGGGCACGAGACTGAAGATGCATCACGGAGGTGAAAGAGCGTGATATTAAGTAAAACGCAAGGTCGAAATGTCATGAGGAAATGAAATACACCCACTATGATGCTTTATAGCTGTCAGCTCCGCAACCGGATCCGGCGCTATACCATCATCAGGAGGAACTACTCCGCAATTTTGAAGTGGCGGCTCTCCATCTGGAGGTGGTAACCTGGCACCGGTGTCAACTGCTACCTCTCAAGCCAAGACTCATCCTCTCTCTTCAACCAGATCCAGAATGATGCCCTCTCTGTTGTTTCCTGTGCATCTTTAATAAACGTCCTTATCTCTAGACTTGTAC
>JAAAKL020016337.1:0-11076 GCA_010016065.2 Carybdea cf. marsupialis auct. non (Linnaeus, 1758) | reverse complement strand
ATCCTCTTGATCTTTCAATATCTATCATATCCTCTTGATCTTTCAATATCTATCATATCCTCTTGATCTTTCAATATCTATCATATCCTCTTGATCTTTCAATATCTATCATATCCTCTTGATCTTTCAATATTTTAACGTACCATATAGTGCTATAGTACCATATTTGTTACGTACGCATATTCCTGGCCGATTTTACAGTTGACGTTTTCACGCTACTATATATGTTTTGTGTTTTGGACTCTAGACAAAGCTGCACAGAAATCAAGTGCCCAAGTGTACTTGGCGATATTGAGGTATTCTCCTGACATTCTCAAGGACTATTCTTCATCAACGTTACCAACGATATTCATTGCAATGCACGAGGAAAGAGCACAAGGTGAATTGGGTAGAACATTTTGTATTAAAGGTGACGAATCTACATGTGTTTGCCAGCCTGTATTGAAACAAATGTTGTCACCTCATGAACTTATTATCTAGGTTTCTTACTTGCGTCTATATTTTGAAAAGTTAACTCATTTCGTGGAGAATTTGCACTTGACCAAAGAATGCCATTAAATGACTAAAGTACATTTTCTTACCCTTCAAGAGAGCACTGATAATTGCAAGCGGGTTGGATTTAACACGTAAATCGCCAAGACGTGGTGTGATATAGTGCTATAAGAGCTGACATTATAGTTGCAAAGAAATCTACTTTGCGAGTGGCAGTGCGAGTTTTATTAAAACCAGAAACTAACTCTTTTGTGGTTACTTCCACATTCCCAGTATAGATAAGATATATTGGTCATTCACCGTAAACTCACTTTGTAACACACACACATCGTTATTCAGTCACTTCTGTTGATTACTAGGTTCCACAAACACAACAGATGACGGACAACAATTATGGGAAGAAATTTGGTCTGGAATGACTGCAGGTGAGCCAACGGTAACTGTAATAATTAGTTCTGCCGCTTAAAATGAAATACTGGTTGCTTCTTAATGTAACAGGATCAACTTTGCTTTTTATTTAGATGTAATGTTGCACCATATTAATATTATATCAGGCATGGGATGCATTTTATATTTCTGTTTAATTCCACGAATTAAAATTTTAGTTTTTGCTGCTATCCTTCTCCCTGTATATATTTTTTTTCCATTTGTTTTCGCCCTACTTATATTTGTTTTTACCCTTTTCAATGTCACCTTTATCGTCACTTTCCAAAGCTTTATTTTGCCTCCCTTCTCTGCCACCCTATTCTTCGTGGCGTCTATCATTTTTTTCTCTTGTTCTCCCATTGCATTTACTTCGTTGCCTTCTTATTTTGCTTCTGTCTTTCTATGCTTGCTCTCTCGTCTTCCTTCTTACATAAGGTGTGCCGAAGACAAACCAAGTAAAGTGTAAGCAACTTCAGATGTTACTTTAGATATTACGGAGTGGTCGGAGATGTTAATCTTCGCCCGTTCTACTTTCTAACTTCTCGTTAGCAACTCCCTCCCTTTGCATGACAAGATAAGCACTTGATATCTGCATTGTCAGTAACTGATATCTTTTCTCTTGCTACTTTTTCTTTTCTTATTTTTCAAGGATCTGCTGTTGGTATTAAACAGTATCAACCAGAGATTGTAGGCGCTGTCTGTAGCCACATGACAAGCCAGTCATGGAACATTAGAGCCCAGGCTGCCAGAGCGGCAGGAAAAATAGCAGAATCTCTTGGTAAGTTGAATAATGAGAAAGTGGTTTTTCATTTCGAGGCATTGCCAGCTTCGTTTCTGTCGGGTTTATATGCTATAGACTGAATGTAACGTATAGTCTGTTACATGTGGTGTGTACTGAGGTGATAACTTGCAATCTCCATTCATGATGATAATGATAGGCGAAGCATCCTAAACGTAAGAATTATGGAATCTTTTTCAAATAAATACGTTTTGATATAGGCTTTGAATTTTTGAAAGTTCTCCCAATCTAATATACGGAGAAACTTTGTTCTGTTAAATAGGTCCACTTACACTAATGCTAGAGGGTCTGGGTTTTGTTTTTGGGACAATACGAAAATCATTTCTTGAAGATCTCACGAACCTTGAAGTCTCTTATGGCGCAATCAGATTACCAAGGTATGATTGCACAGTGCTATTTCTGGACTTCAATACTAAAATAAGAAGTTTTTATAAATTCCGTATCGTATGAGTAGCCAGAAAAGTTCACGAAGTACTGGAGTTATCCTCTCCTTTTTATAAACTCCTTTAATCGTTATCACAGCAACAATTTAAATGCGTTACAGCTTATTAATCTGACAATCAGGCTATCCGCTAAGTAAGCCATTCCAGTAGTCAAGGTTACTGGGTACAAAATGAGTCCACAGGGATCCGAGTGGCTTCTCTTGTTAAGTATTTCCTAATTGTACGTAGCTTGTAAATATGAGGAAGGAAAATGTGCAAATCAGAACATGGGCTTAAATCTACAAATGAAGATAGGAAGTTTTGTTGATATTGGTTTTATTGTTTTTTCTGGCATCTCTTAAAGTTTTGTTCGTGTTGGAGGCCAATGAACCCTCTCTCTATTTACCAATGTGTGTATTTTGAGACCTGACTAAACCTAGGTGGTATATAGAATGTGGAAAAATGCGCTTGGAAAGGGTACTATACCGTGACCATTGTTAAGGATCACAATATTCGCAACCCTCACGAATCATAAACCTAATGCCCCAAACTGGAGTCAAACTCCTTCATCTCTCTTTCATTCTAGCTCTGTGTGATGATTTTATGATCCGCCATTAGTTTAAATTTTAGTAGCTACTAATAGACTACTGAATGTGGTATTTGCTATGGATCTAAAAATCCTTCACAGTGTCTCCTCCAACATTTTAGGTGTGTCTCTAGTCCAGCCGTACCTCGGTGAATTAATCACAGCATTACTGTCTGCAATACCAGGACGAACGTGGGAAGGAAAGGTAAATACGTTGTCTATTACTATTGTTCAGGAAAGTAGGAACGCTATTCTTAAGCAAACTTTTTATTTGGATGCTGTTGGTGACTCAGGGCTACGATTATGGTCGTTTCCTAGAGATCGCCGTATTTTTCAAAAGATTTGAGATGCAACCAAAAATCGTACTTTATCGTAATCCTTGTAAATATAGAGCTGAAGATTCATTTAGCTGAACATTTTAGATGAAGATTCGTGACCCCTGCCATTGAGATAAAAGATCATAATTTTCCTTCAATTTGTACTGCACTCAGAAAAGAATTAAGTGACAATTTACTGCGTTGGTTTACAACCTTGCTCGGCGCTGAGAACTTATATGATTTCAATTTTCAGTAACTCTGTTGAGAAATTATTTTGCAAACGCTCCCATGTAGACAGGGATTGCGCCGTTTGAAATACACGAGAAAATTGAAATATCTTTGTTTGAAAATTTACATTCCACTTTGGCAGCGACTATTTATGTCGTATGGCGTGGAGGCTGCAGAGCAAAATAGCGCAACATGTACCGGCCGTCATAAGCAAGGGTAGTAAATTATCGAAATGTTTACCTATTCGCGTTTGCAGAACTAAGGTCATATTCACGAAAATGACCCAGCACTCGGACAATTGAAAACCATTCTTATTTGCAATTTACCAAATGCTGGCGTGAGCACGTCCCTGGCTTTAGTGTGGATGGCCAATACTACATTTTATTATTTAGACCAGTTAAGTTACATTAGTTCGTTGAAATACGTTAGTTAAGTTTGGTTAGTTAATTAAAATACGTTAGTTAAGTTGGATTAGTTACTAAACATACTTGAGTTAAGTTGGGTTAGTTCGTTAAAATACGTTAGTTAAGTTGGGTTAGTTCGTTAAAATACGTTAGTTAAGTTGATGTTATTTTTATGTCATAAAGTTATGGAAATCTGCTCACTGTTTATTGTTATCATTATTATTATATTATTATTATGATCTTTGTAGAACATAAGACAATAAATTTAAACTACAAAAGGTGATTATAAATTATTATTTAAGAACGTTAATTGAGGTATCTTTTCTTCGTAGTGTAACAAAATACCTTGACTATCGTTATAAAAAACGGCGCTAGAAAGAGCAATATTTACGAAACGGGAACCAGGAAAAAGCACTCGTTGTTTTCTATGCATTTCATTTCAGTTTCACCACGTTCTTTTGCGCTCTACCACAGGCACGGCGCCACTTGGGGGGCTGGGGGCTGAACCCCCCCTTTTTGGCTTGACTAATTTTTTTTTCGAGGTTTTTTCTTGTTAATTATTATCATGCCCGTTCGCAGCAAGGACATTCAAAATGTACTATCTTAGATGGTTGAATATAGTCTAAATCCCACGGAACTAACGCAACATTATTGCACGTTAACTTCGTAAAAATAGATTGCCAAGCATCGAGGAAAGTTTCAAGTCAGGAATCTAATCTTTATTGACATGTTGATCATCACGCAAAAGTTAATGTTTAACTTTAGATGTAACACACGGTGATATAGAAACCGAAAATGTTCTCCCGTATCCGACCGTGATAGGCAAGAAAATTGTTAACAGTCTTAGCCCCCTCCCCCCCAATTTAAATTTCGTGGCTCCGTCACTGTACCAAGAACAGATATTACTCTCGCATTTTACTTAGTGGTACACATTTTACTCCTGTCATTCTAAAACACTTATTCTTGTTTCACGATAAACCTGTGAAAGTTGTACAAAGAAACAAAACGAGTTTGACAAACATGAACAAATTATTGTTATCTACCAACAAAGGGGACTATCTATTGTATTCTCCATGACCAATAAGACTTCGACACTCAAAGACAATAGACAGACTAAATGATGACCATTGTCTCAGAAGAAATAATTACTTTAGTTGACCTACCCATCATGTTCCCTGGAAATACGTCCTGGATCTTTTGGTTATGGTAGCATTCAGCATGTCAAAAACCAGTAAATCAGACGCTATAGACATCTGTCACGGTAATGATTGGGACTTCTTGATGTCCTAGACCATGACAATCAAGACAATAATGCTTTATTATATTAATAGGTCGTAATTTTATATGCAGTATCTTTACTTGTATACAGAAATGTATTAAGTCTATCTGTACATTAGACATAATACTTCATCTACTTTGTTTTAGATAGATAATCAGTTTATAATCCAGTCATACGTTAGTTTGCCAGTTAGCTGAGTATGTAGCTCTTTGCTTATTTAATTAAGTAGTAAGCCAAATAGTTAGCTATTAAGTTAATGAGTGCGGTAGTCACTTTATAAACATCCTCCTAAAACATTGGTAGATGAAGAGTGATGCCAGTAATAATATGATGCAGTACACGTAGGTAAAACATATATATTTACATAGTGCAGTTGAAACTTACCATAAGCTACGTAAAGGTATAGTAAGGGGAATTGGGCGCACAATTGAAGACCTGTATAACTGCCACCAGGTTTCCTTCGTGTACAACTGTGTGATATTCTATAACATGTGGTATTTTGTGACAATTACCATGTTGTTGTCGTGCTTAGATCATTTATCTTTCACTAATTAGACGAAAGGGATAATCTGGTAGACCACGAAATGCTGTATCAACTCTTGTTAACCACTGTTTACATAGTTTAGTCTAGTTTAGTTTTATCCATTACCGATTTATCCTTCTGCATTCGACATATTCTTTGAATCACTTACCGACAACTATGTTCCCAGTAGACCCGGGGAAATCTTTCGTTCAAATTTAGTTTCCGTTTTAGCGTGTTTTCTTTGACCACTTATCGATTTGTTGAACCGTCTTGCTTTTTAGGCAAACCTTCTGAAAGCACTGGCCACACTTTGTAGGCGCTGTAGGTAAGGAATGGGCTTGAATTCATGTAGGTTGGGTTAGTCGTGTCTTGTTCCAACAGACGTAATTATTATGTAGTTTTCTCGAGGTACTTGTTTCCAGTTTAAGATATTAAAGCTGCATTCACATGATAAATTGATAGGTGAAGTTCTTCTTGTACTTAAAGTATTTCTACCAAATTCCATCAGCTGGTGTTGTAAACTGTCGTAATATTACCACAGAACATGGGACGTGAAAAGATGCATTAGCATATTGTATAAAGTTTATTTGATAGTATCATTTTTCTTTTGCATCAGTTCTCCCGTCCATGGGTCGAATTTGTGAGATATCTTAAGTGGAGTTGATGAAATCTGCTCAAACTTTTAAACATTTGTAATGGTCATATGGTGCACATATCACGTTCTTTTCTATTGCAAGTGATGCATGACGTGGTGCCAAAAATAACTTGGAACGTTATTGTTATTGACAACAAGGTCTTCTTAAATAAGTCACAAGACTGTAAACTGAGAAGAAAGACATTGAAGACATAATTTTTGTTGAAAGGTCATGATTTGGGTTTGAGGTCCGTCTTCAAATAACTGGCTAAAAGGGAGGGGCAGTATTGGAATACAGTCCAAATAGTCGCCCGTGTCCATAGTTTGGGCAATCGTCCTAGTTACGACCGAAATGTTTGCGACATTGAGAATTCTGAAGCACCTTTGCAGCAAACTACCTGTACCTTCTCAAACTCCAGTTATTTATATTTATACGGCATAGATTTTTATTATCACGTTACAACTCGTGGGACGACTTTGCGCATAACTTGTGCGTTTGGTCGCATGACCAATTTACGAACACAAAAGTTGACATGTAGGCTCTGACTATTGACACTTAATTGTGAAGCCGTGTGAAACATCTTTGTTTTTAGCAAGGCCATCGAAAGCACAGAAGAAAAGGACGCAAGTTTTCCGTCCAGAGAAAAGGTAAATTCATAAATTACTTCTGTTCCTATCTAAATCAGCTACTCTTACGAATTATTATTATTTATTATTATCATCATTGTTCTTCCTTCAATTGTTGTTGCAGATTTTCATCATGATGATAATTATGATGATAGGAATGAAGAATTTTTGATGATGAAACGATGTATACAATTATGTTGCTGATACGACCACAATCATGACAGTGATGGTGGTGATAATGATGATGATGATGATGATGATGATGATGATGATATTAATGAATGATGATGAAAATGACGATGATGATAATTATGGTTATCATGATGACGATCATATTGATGATCATGACAATCATGATGATGACAAGTATGAATGGATTATTATTGCAATGATAATCATGATAACTGTGATGATTACTATGATCGTAGTGATGATAATCATCATCATCATGGTTTTGATGATGTTGACTGTAGTGTTGATGATGATGTTACTGTCATCTCACTATTACTTCGGCAAATTTGTTGCGCACATGATTTTTGTACTTTCATTTGTTAGATACTGGATGTGCTTCTTAAGGAATGTAATAAAAAGAATCTTGACTATAGGCTGATTGCATTGTCAGAAACAGCGGATGTAATTAAATCCTTTGACATGGACAAATTTTGTGAAATCAAAGCAGTTGTGGATAAACTCACTAGCAAGGTATGTTGATATTGTGCTGCAAGCTGGAATTCTTTTCTTGAGTAAACGAGTTGTATTTTCTAACTCGTTGCACAATTTTTGAGTTTCTGTGAATATTCTGATATTAGAAAATTCTGCTATAGCCGTAGGTTCGTTTTCGTCCTTATTTTTATTTTGTAGGATTATTGGGATGGCGTGTCTTTTTTTCCAAGGTCTGTCAGGTGAAGCTGTTGTCACTGAAAGACGAAACACCTTTTAGTCAGGGTGTTCCCATTCCAGGTGGAGGCAAATTATGTTCTTGGCTTCAAGAGTCATTTTTTGATTAAGTGAAACGACGCCTCTGAAACAAATCAAGTTCCTTAAATATTCTTAAGGTTTTTGAAAAGGATGATGTAGTCCTACAAGGTATAGGAAATATCATCAATACTGTATAGGCATGCACTAGCTTTTAACCTTAAAGTGTACCTCCAGTGGTCAGAAATGTTTTGGTATTTTGTTTATTGTACTAACCTGAAAAGTCTCCGTCTATCCTTTTTGCCGTACGTTGAATATACTTCACGTAAAACCGTGTAAAAGAGCTCAAAACTGCACTGCTAGCAGTACCGACATGTTTGCCTCGTATTGAATTTTTCAGCATCAACAACTGAACTTCCTGTTCCTTATGACGTCAGATTTGTTCCTCATGAAGTCAGAATATGCCGCGTTCTGTAAAAGTTCGTTAAAGAATCACGTATATCTACGAAAAACTGTACGTGAAGCCAAAACTAACGTAGCAGTTCGATTCCTTGAAACAAAATGAACAAAAATATCAATAAATTTCTGATCATTGTAGCTGCACTTTATTGTCTTAATTGGTGAAAGGAATTGGCCTAATTGTACCAACAAAGCATTTGATAATGACCTCGAAAGAAATGACGTTGTGACAATAGAAATCGCCTACGCACGGCCTTCAACAGTTTGCCGCCACACAGGGTTCACTAAGCATTGAATTTCGAGAAATAATGATAAAATACAAACAACTTGATGTGAAGTTTGAACCGACTCTTAGGTTAAAAAAGAAAAGATATTTAGAAAGTCGTCTCTGTTTAAATTTACTTCATGGATATGTCTTTTTTAAAACTTACTCAGTTTTGTACCCCAGAGGTACCAATAAAAGTGTCTCCTTTAAAACTAATTCAGTTTGATACCCCAGAGGCTTCTAATTGAGAGAACCCCCTTAATTAGGCATTTATGGAAATAGACATGTTACGGAGACCCTGTATAGACTAAATGTTTAGGGGCCGAAACTGAATAGGGCTGATCATGATATTAATAACAAGAAGAATTCAACTATAAACAATCTAAATTAAAAATTAACTTATGGAATATCAATCTTGTGGCTCTTTGAGTTCTATCAAGGATGGCCTATGAATAGTTCGGTCCGGAAATTCATCTATCTTTCGTTCGATTGGTTGTGTTCCTTAACCAGAAGAGGATAACGGAGGGGCAGGACAGACAAAAACAAAGATTTCCCGCAAGAGCAGATGTTTGTTCGTCAGCTAACGATCTCCTTCTCTCGCTGTGAACTACTGAACTGATAAGGCTACCTCTCTGCGTATTCGTAATGGATATCAGGATAAAGTAATTTTAGAATGAAATGAAATAAAATAAATTCAGTGATTTTTGATTGATTACAAGCATTACTGTATAAGGCTGGCGTATTTTCGCTAAAACTACCGTCATGCAAATTGTTCATACAACAACCTCTGTGACAAACTAATTATAAAGTTTTTATTTTACGCCTTTAAACTGACGAATGTGAGGATTTCGTCTAGACCTGGCTTTCATTAACCGCTGTACTATTTGTACATTTTCTTATCTTTTAGCGTGTGCATGATATGTAAATTATCTGTTTCTTTGCTGTTTATAAATATATAGGATGAAGATGACGAAGATTCTGATGGAGAGAAACAAAAATCGAGATCTAAGAAACTTGAAGCTATGACAGTAGCTTATGAGAGCTTAGGAAAATGTTGGCCTAGTGAAACTAGGACGCAAGGTTCTTAGTACTTATTACTTCATTTAATGCTTACTTATTCTCTGTGGTCTGCCAACGTGGTTGTAGTAACATCCCACAGTCATAATCAGTTTCTCATCAGTCCAGTCCCCTGTCCGTTGTTTCCAATACGTATAACTCCAGAGACGGCTTTGCACTGTTATGTCTAGTCGGAAATCTTTAAGATATTTTCTACCTTGGAAGGCTTGTGCTGTGTCGACATTTACAGGCTTTGTATTTTTTGGGTCCTATAACTTATATCCCAGTTCTTTGGCTGGTTTATTTTCGTGCATGTGGAGCACTTACCCAAAGAGACCACAGGAAGTAATCCGTAATCCACATTTACAGACAATGGTTTGTTTTTTTAAAAAGGGAACTGAATATGTTCGAAAGGGCACAATCTGTAGATAACTGTTGAACTATACTTAGAATGACTTAAAGATACGTCATTTTGTAAATGATCGAAGGAATACCAGAAAGATAGAAGTTCCTTAGTTGTTAATTGCAGTGGCTAGATATGTATGGTATTTTATTACATACTGAAGTGAATACCAAAGAACATTCCAGACCCTAAGAAGGACTCAGAAGGCATTAGGAAATGTTCAACATCAAAGTAAATATTGTAAAATACCAGTTGGATGAGAAGCTTCTTTGAGCTCTTAAGATTATTGACTTTATTTTTGTGTTCGATCATGGCAGCGACCAACAAGTTGCCCCCTCCCCGTTCGTCAAGGGTTTCTCAAAAAGCTTTTAGTTTCTTCCAATGCACAGATCAAGGGTTACTATAACGGTAGTCAAGGGATATATTTAAGATAGGCCTGCAGTCTACTTAATTTATACTTGCCATCGTTGTAACTAGTAATTTTGTTCCTTGCACAGATGTCTACAAATTGTACCTTCTTAACACTTGCGTTGATAATTTGGGGCAAGTGGGCTGGAAGTCACAATCTGCATTGCTTAAAACTCTTGGTGTTTTTATCGAGCGGTAAGTGATAATGCCGTACCCATTTTAACTTAATAATTCTGGCAACCAAAGGTTTCTTTTGATTTTTATTTGCGCTTGATCCTTGCTTGGTAAAGTTTTCTGAACATGGTCGCTGAATTCTGTTTTATGCCCGTTGATCAGCACAGAAATTTAGATTAAGCGCTACCTTCTTCAATCGGAGCGAGACATTCGTCAACATTAGGCTTGTTTCTTGGTTGTCATTTAGGGTGGGAGATCATATATAGAGACATCGTTTGCATGTATTCTATAGCATAAACTCTAAGACGCATTTTTTTTCTATGTAACATTATTTTATGGGTGGGGGGTTTGGGGGGATATGGGGATAATAATTATGACGTGTCTTACGCCATGTGATCTTTAATCTTTAGTTACCTTTTCCTATGTGAAGCTTTCTATAATCAATCTTGTGTTGCTTGACCTGTGGCTGCCTCTCAAGTCGCACTTGCTAGTTAGGAGGACTTTCGTGCTCTCCAGATAAATATTCGTCAAAGGCAACTCAAACAAGGAATCCCAGGTTTACGAAACAGAGCTTTCTGTTCATCTCTTCTTTGGAAATAACGTGTAAGAGTGTACAGTCTTTGAAGATAGTTATCTAATACAAATGAATAAAGATCAAT
>JAAAKL020016336.1:0-11076 GCA_010016065.2 Carybdea cf. marsupialis auct. non (Linnaeus, 1758) | reverse complement strand
TTTTTCATGGAGCATGCCCTAAAAAATTCTCATACATAATTAGCATACCCAACAAAGATGACCTGACTACGCCGCTGATACGACAGCACGTTCCATCTATTTTATTTCAAAAAAGCTTCTCCAGACGTGCCAGGAAATGTAAAATTTCCGGGAACCCGCAATATTGCAATTCTGCCAGGGTACAAAATTTATCCGCTAAACCGACAATATTGTGTTACCCTACTGTAGCAAGCATGCTCCAATTATAATCTCAAGATTTTTTGTTGTAGTGTTCTCTATTCCGTCTGTGTTTTTAGCCATTCACATCGTTTTTCCAAACCTTCTTAATCTTCTTTTTGTAGTACTTTTTGTCTTTTGAACTTATGATTTTGACTGGAGTCATGCAGAAAAGAATATATTTCAGCCATTAACAATAAGTAGTCTCTTAAAGTACTAGGATAATTTTTTCCTATTCTAAACTAGTTCTTGTCATTTCAAATACATCACTTCTGGTTATCTTCATCCGTCCATGAGTTTACCAATACGATCTTATTAGAACAAGAATGAAGTATCTATCATGCCAATTAACTATTTCTCAGTCCTTCAAAAAGTAATAATATTCGGCTGTGGGAGCAACTGACAACGTAAACAAATACTACTATACATGATATGGCAGCCAGCATACCAGTAAGTAGCAGCAAACAATGGGAAGATTGACTCAATTTTTATTCCGGTGAAAATTTATATTGTTCAGGGTCTAGGACCGGTTCCACAAGGGAGCATGGTAATACTCAACAACCTTGTAATCTTTGCATTTATTAAAGGAGCAGCCGTTGTAAATAATCTAGAAATTAAAGTTGCTTCCTAAGATGTTACAAATGGTTAAATTTGTGGATTCAAAAGCTGGAACATTAGTCAGTAGTATACATATATTCTAGTAGACACTGAGCTGTGTTTCTTCATGATTTTGTTGAATTTCATAGACAGAGTTAACAGTAAATAATCAAGAAAATAATGTTGATTCCAAAGATCTTACATATAGTTAAATATGTGGATTCAAAAGCTGGAACATTAGCCAGTAGTACACATAAATTCTAGTAGACACTCAGCTATGTTTCTTCATGACTTTGTTAATTTTCATGGACAGAGTCAACAGTAGGAACTTTTCAAAATAAGGGCTGTTAATTGAATATTACAAACTCTATGTAGCTTTGTCATTATTGATTCCTTAGTTGTGCAAAGGGCAAAGATGTAATTTGATGGTTACTGACAAGAAAAATTAAACAGAAAAGGATCTCGGCCGGCCATAAACTACAACACCGACTAATACTTTTCATTCCAATTGCTTGTTTTGCTCCTACAGAGTTCCTTCAGATAACGGTAAAGCATTTACTACCATTGCAACTTATTATAGACGACGTCATTATCTGACATGACACATCACATCGTTTTAGAGCAACCATAGCATCTCTCTAGATGACTTACTAATCCGTACTAATTCATCTGTGGCTTTTGCTACCTACTGGAAAAAATCTAGTTTTGCTATAATGTACAGAAATCTGGAATCCAATTACATTAGCTGTAATAAAAGCACATTAACCCCAGATTGTCAAGATGGAGACAAATCGAACTTATTCACTTAATGAAATATCCATTTATCACAACGAGGTAGATTATGATTTTCTCTTAAAGTTGACAATACTTTTTGTACCAAAAACAGCAATTAAGTGTCATTTCAACTCTGAGAAAACCATTTTATTCATAACAGAAGGAAATTCTATTACACCTAAACAAGACGAGATATTTAAAGCAAGGCTATCTTACAGATAAAATCTGTTAAGGACATAAAATGGATCGATTTGAATCATGATTCGTAATTAACTGTCGGCCATTTTTACAAATGTGACCTTAAAGAGATTCCTTAAAAATTTTATGGAACCATAACTTATGTGGTAAACCTGAGATTGAATTTTTTGTCTGATAAGAGATGTCTTTATTGAAAGTAGAATGTGTAGCTACAGGTACTCATCGCTTACTTCTAAGGTGAACTTCGCCGTTTTTGATATGACAAGACATGGTGAATGGATTCTATTGAATTTAAGTCAAGTCAACTAACAAGTCATAATCCTGTAGAAATCAACTTTCTTTTCTTAAATTCTTCCCGCGATACCTCCTAAGTTACACAGGACCCAACATTTTTAAAAAGTACTCCTTGATCTTTATTTGTTGAGCGTGAAATAAATGGCCTGTTATGTCAGGGGTCCAATGATATTTCCCTTTTCAAGATCTGCTTTGAAATGAGAGTAGTTGGTAGAGCCATTTGAAATGTAAATGTTACAGAGACAGACTGTCTTGCAATTTTAAAGTACAAGAGTTTGACAACGTTGAGGGTGTCCATTTTGAACTATAGCAAAGCAACTGAGCAAGCCGCACTTCAAGTTTCTCTCTGGTATATTCCCGTGAGGCCTAATTCAACAAAACCCAATCCCTGGAAACAATACAACACAAACCATCTTCATGAAAAGGCTGTGGGAGAGACATGCCAAATTTTGACAGTGCTACAACCGTTCGACAGTCGATTGTACACCAAATACCTAACACAAATGTAAATCTCAAGCATCTGATAAAAGACGTGTCTTATCCCTGAAAATACTTTCAGATCCTAAAGGTTTAGCAAAGAGCAAAACTTTGGATTGCTGCTCTTATGTATTTCTTACTGCAATTCTCTGCAGTTAGAAATCTTGCCAATGAGATGATTGAAATTTTAACTCTCCTTCTTTCGTTATCCATTTGTTGACAAAGCACATCCATTGATCACATAAGCTCACCTAGTCAACTTTAATGATCAGTGAATCTCATCTTTACGTGCGATTAGAATACAGTAGCTCGGGTTCATTTCTTTTAGGGTTGCATGACGGCACTCTTCTCTTTCCAAACCATGTTGAGACGCATCTAAAGTCTCATTTTGAGGAATTTAGCATATGTTCACATTTCTCTGTCACACAGTAATATGCTCTTTATAGCAATTATGACGTTTAGGATCTCTGTATAATTGAGGCTACAACGGATTCTTTAGTAAAGGTTAGCATATTTGTTTCGATCCAAAACATGAGATTGCAAATTTGAAATGTTTTTTACGGGATAGAATAGAATGATGTCATTTAGTAACGGATCTATTTTCCCATAAGTTTCAGCATTTTGAGAAGACAGGATTTGAAATGAGAAGGTTTTATAGTTAGTAGAGAAATGTACAAGTATGTCGAATCGGGTTTGAAGGCTGTTGGTGTCATACTTCAATCTAAGTTTTAGCTTGATTTTGGTATCACAATACTCTCCTCTACTTCAAATTCTTCTCAAAGAATTCCCTTTCTGATCTTCGCAATATTTAGTAAAAACAGATTATCTAATTTTGAGTTGTAACCTTGAGTATAAATCCATTTGACATAAATGTATCAATTAAGAGTAGGAAAAGTATTTAAAGGAGAGGATTGTAATTCACATTGATACAAATGAAAGTTCTTCTCCATGTCGACAGAAACGTTAGAAGCAAATTCTGATGTCATCAGTTTCATCATGATAAAAAATGTTTTCTTTCTCGTTGATGCTTGTTGATAGCTGTATAAGGTCTTCCATTAAAGGTGACACAGTTTTGTGTTGTGCAAGTTTCACAATGGATAACATCGCCTTGACCGGAAAATCAGATGGTAAACGTTCGAGAGGGAGACCGAGACTGACGCTCACAAGAAGCTTTTCCAAATGGTTGGACATCACCGAGACACAGATGATCAGGGCAACAATGGACCGAGAGCAATAGAAGAACATGATCGCTAACGGACGCATCGGGGAAGGCACCAGGAGAAGAAGAAGAATTTTACATTTCTCAATTGCGAATTACAGTTTTTCCAAGGTAAAGATGCTAAGAACTGATGACAGTACAAGGAATTATTACATACTATCATGAAATGATTTTTAAGTACAAAACACAAATAAAATGAAATTACAATCCTATTTAAAGAACAACACACATTAAGGTACTAAGCGAGGTAAGCTAGGAAAGTAATTAATACTATGCACCATAATCCGTAAAATCTAAATGTTTTAAGTGCATCTATTTATTTGGTCTAAAAACATTTGTATCTTGTAGTTTCATGATCATTGTATGTGATATGTAAGTCATGAGGGAGAGGTAAAACATGACGCAAATACTCTTCCCTCTTCACTTTTAAATTCATTTTAGTACTTAAAAGTTTTTTTAATCAGATCCTCCTCAGGGTAAGAAAATCGTCAGAATATGAAATTGAAAAAGGAATCAATGAAACTTATACCCAACTGTGTTTTCAAAATAGCTAATCAGAGACTTTTGATTTAGCATAAGATCATGCATTTGGGCATTTAAGTGGTTGCCGTAATTGCTTCCACCAATGTTAGCAGTGTTTTCTCTAACCAAGTTCAATGGATTTTTAAGGTAAGAGATAGTTGTCACGTGGCAAGCATTCCTTGACAAGCAACCGTCAATACTTGCATTTCTACGTACAACCAAGTACTTTGATCATAGAACATGATGACGGGAGCAAGCTAGAAACATGTACCTGCCAATATGAAATTATCAATGCTTTCAATTTTAAGCTTTCAACAGTTTTTATTTAATTTTACATAGAATAGAAGTGCTATTCATATTATATTAGTGTTTTTAGATTAAAATATTAGCAAGTAATACTTTTTATGTGGATCCATATGACAGTTTTCGAAAATATACTTTCCTAACATTTTTGATATTTTATTGTGATATGGCTGCCTCCTCTATAGATGTATGTATAATCAAAATAATAATATTAATTAAGTAAATAAACGTGATAAAGTAATAACAGAAACTCTCCTTTACTGCATTGATGGATGTGTGCACTAAGGCAAGAGACAGAAGAAATGACAGGAAATATCCTGGCTCACTAATCCAAAATGCAAGACCACTTACATCTGATAATGTTATAGGATTTTAAATTGAAACTCTGATAAATAGAAAGGATGAAGGCGCCTTTTATACAAAATAAAGACAAACCATCAAGTGTTAAGCCTATCAATATGTGAATATTTGTGATTTGGAATACAACTTCAGGTCCTTTAGGATATGACCAAGAAAGAGTACAAGAAAGATCCTAGAAGCAAAATAAGAAAATGTTTATACCATGAATATAGTCCGATTGAATACGCCTTCCTTAGATTGAGATCTGCAGTATATAATGAAGATACATTGAAGAGGAAGAAAAGCAATTGCTAAGAATAAAACACAACCCTCAATGCATGATACATTTAATATACTGAAGAAGCAACGATGGATGGAAGAGTAGTACTAGGAATCTACTAATGTGTTGAAACATCTGTGTTAGAGAAATGTTAGTGCTCATAAGGGGTAATTTGTACACGGAGCAAGGCAACAAGGTTTGGTTCATCTGAAATTGGAAAAGCAGAAAGAAAAGGATGCAGTGCTAACAGGAAAAACACAAAGAAGATCTTCAGAATAATAGATTTGATGAAGAAAAGGTTGTGGCTGATGACCAGTTGGGGTACACAAAGCAATGCATACTTGAGAAAGACCCAATTAAGTTATAAGTTATTCAATGAAAGAGAAGCTAAAGAAATCATACGTACATGAGGGTGTATTAAGATAAAGCAGTGAAAATCAAAGAAAGAGTGACTGAATGTTTGTCTTTCTTAGCGGGAGTTCAGAACAAATATTTCAGTTGGAAAAGGAACTTATTGGAACATATTCATTACTAGCATGAGGATATTCTGTAACAAACAATGCGGAGAAACACAAATACAATCTGGAAAATTAACATAAAAACAGATCTCATGATGCAAGTCAAACGGCAAGGTCTTAATATTATTAATTAGTTCCAGAAGAGGTTGTAACTTCAAGTTAAAAGGGCAGCAAGAATATCAGAAAATCACTGGACGTTCATCTTCATCATTTATCTCTTATTTTACGCTATGATCATTTTTTGTGTCATCACTATAATCCATTTCCTTGAAAGACAAGCCTGAAAAAACAATTAAAAGTACGATATCATTTGAAAAAAACGTTTTTAAATGCTATGAAAAAGAAGTGTTACTTTTTAAAAGCAGCTAGTTAGATAGATGAGAATTATAAACAAGATTATGATAGTAATTATCATCGTGGTTCTCATTATCATCTTTAAAGGGATAAATAAATTATAAATTCATGTTCATATGTTGTTGCTAGCGAGCAAATGCAAGTTAAGGTTGTCATTGTTGATACAAATGCAACATGCTCTACCCTATAATCTTCCATACCTCAACAATTTTTTTTAGTGAATGGTTGTTTACTATGTAACATGCTTGCCTAGGCCTCCTTTTACTATCTACTCTTAAGTACTTGGGCTAGATTAGGTCCTTCTTCCTCTCATTGAGCAGCTCATTTCACGTTGAAAATCTGCCTACCTCCTATTTATGAACAGGGTTGATTTGCTTCACTCAGCGTTTTTTCCCTTGAAAGCTACTACTTTGCTATCTCTGTAATGAACCTAGAGCTAAAATCTAATCATGTCACTCCAATGTTATATGATTTTAAACCTTGCATTTAAAGAAACATATATCAAACACAAAGTACACAGATGCCGCCTGGAAATAACTAACTTGAGCACGATTTTAGTAATAGATACAGTACATCAAAGTGGAGATTAATTAGTATTGTTATTCTTAATTACAGCTTTAGCTCTTGATTTCCCCTTCATACCGAGTTTATTGCCTACTTACATTCCCTCTTTTCATTTTTTACAAGTTTTTACAAAAATATTTAGCAGATGATAATGGCTTTGTGCAAAATCTAAAAATATAAAATTTTGTATAAAATCTATGCTAATTTTGGTTAATGTGAATATCGATGTCGTGTCTTTAGGAGAATCGATCAAAAACATTTCAACAAAATGAAATTTGCCTTACATATTTTCAGATAATAACTGATGACAAAACAAGAGAAATAGCTTATTCACTTTAAATGCTGTAGCTAAGACATAGAACACAAAAAACATGAAATATTTTAACTTCCAATGGCGTACCAATGGCGTATGTAACACTAGATAGTTTGAATTCGGCATCCGTTGTTTTTTGCAGTTAATTTAACTCTTGGAATTCTATGAAGCCTAACACACAATTATTTAGGCTTGCCATGAATTGGTAAGCCGTAGAATACAATCATTAACGACCATTATAAACATCGTTAGTTGCATCTTGAGGATTCCATCACTAATGTGGTAAACGCATAACCTTGTGTAAAATCTAATAGGGCGCCAAAATGAGGTTTCAGCCCCTGTGAGGAGAATAATAGTCCTGTCAAGATATTACCCTTACATTTAGTGAGATGTACGCCACAAGTGTCATTTCTCATAACAGGAGCGTACAGGCGCCCTGCTTAAATTTGGAGAGCTGCCATCTTGCGATTATGTACCCAATCCCAATTATTAAAAAAATATCATCATCCTGCTTTGTTGACTTCAATTGTTTGTTTGGAGGTCTACATACTCATATCACTAATGTAACATGTCTCTCTCTCAAGTCATCGATATAAAAAGTCTGAAATACTGGCTGCCAAAATGATCCTCTTCCTCTTGATATAAATTCTAAGTGTTAGGCAATTGAATAAGGCCAATATAACCTTTCGTGATTACCACCTTGGTAAAAATGTTAAACAGATGTGACATACTGATAGACTTTTCACAATCCCCACCTTCCCTCGTTGTAAAATGACCTTTGTTAGTTTCAAATCGAGTTCTAAATTTCTTCCTTCACACTCCTTCTCCACCTCCTGCGTTTAAGTAAATATGCGAGAAAACGAGAATTGCAGTTCAAGCTTCCAGTACTTAATTTATAAACCCTCGTTAAAGATTGATAGAGATACGTTTCGCTGGCTTCGAAGAACTTATAAACTGAACAGCGTGACTTGAAATAGGTACTAAAATTCCATGACCTTGTTGTTTCCTACAATTCTTACAAACTAAAATAACTACAAAATTTTATGACATGTGAAGAACGTTTGTTACTTAACTTCATGCCAAGCTTTATAGAATGTAAGTAGTTTGGGACCTCTGACAGCTAACCATTCCCATGTATCCAATTCATGAAATTATTCATAGCTTTTTCTTGAAATTTTTCATGACTAAAATAGAAAAAGTGAATTGAATTTGGTTTCAATATCGGAACCTGTTTACGAAAAGGTAATCAAAGGTTTCCAGGTCTCCTTCTCCCCATGATCATCACTTATGGTATCAGCAACCAGCTTTTTAATACTGAAGGGAGCTTTCGTAATCCTTTTTCTTCTTCTCGCACTGTACTGTACTTCTCCCATACATGTGCAAACACCTAAAGAAAAAACATGTTTACATGATGTGTCAATGCATACATTTAAAATACAGTTATTTAAATATTTTGTTAAGAAAGGTTCACTTAATAAATAGAAGTATTGGAGTTGTTGGGAGTGGAAGGTCACGGTTTTGATCCTCGCCAACACTATAGATGTTGCCTGTTTTTGATAAACTGTTGTGTATATGTACCTTTTTTCCAATATCAAGAGTATTATTGATAAAGTTGCTAGAGTGCTCGATAAGTCAAGTTAGAATCATCTACTATTAAGCAGTGGTAAAAAGGAAAGTGATTTACCGCAGTTATCTCTATACGTATTTGTATATCATGCTTTGGACAGAATAATGGGCCGGATGGCAGTCCTCCCATTACCACCTCACATACTGTAGAGTGACTGGACTCCAGAATTTACGTTGAGCTGTATCTCGATGTTAATCGGTTAAGCTTTGGGAGATAGTATAGCGACTAGAGATATGGAATATATTTCTAGAAGAGTTTATCCAACTCAACTGGTATAGGGCAGGCTCCGAATGCGTGGTTTACGGGTTAGAATCCAGTTAGTGCCATGCTTTTATTTTCTCTGGTATCATTTTAAAGTTAATATTTCAAATCATCTGTTCTCAACAACAGAGTAAGTAACCTTACCAAGTGTCTGCCACACCAAAAACTGATGAAGATATTAGTGAAACGAAAAATTTTAGGTGCCCGTTTGAAATATGAATTCGGGATCGACTTCCCGGATTGCCTACTTAACTACCGCAGTATTTAGTGCTGTGGTTAAGTCGGTGTTTTCTAGTTTTTACTTTATATATATATAGTGAACTACGTAAGGGCATAAAAACGTATAAAAGAACTGAAATGCCCTCACGCAACCGACGAGCTTTGGGTTGATAAAAATCTTTCTATATATCATATTTATATTCCTGACTACTTATATATATGAATTAGCACTGATGAAGCTAACAGCGAGACGAAATATTAGGTTGGTGGTGGTGGTGAGGATTTGGGATCGACTACCCAGATTGTCGACTTTACTATTGCACTATTTAGTGCAATGGTAAAGTCTTCGTTTTCGGTGTGGGGGTTCCCGGGTTCGATCCCCACCAGCCACGTAAGCTCTTCATTTTTACTGAGTTCTATCATATAAAGATAGATAGATAGACATGGATAATATAGTTATATCGGTGTTGATACAAGATGCATCTATCCCTGTTTTAATCCTTTCACGTGTCCATCTGATGTAAATTTTTGTATCTGGGGAAATGCAGCGCCAAGTCGTCATCGACATAGAAAATAGTCACTGATTGTTGTAAGAGAGTTCAACTTTCCAGTCTTCGTCAGGTTCAGTACAGGGATACAGTTTCTGATTTATTAATTTTGATATAACTATATATGCATGTGTTTGTCTCTTGTGTTTCTTCTAGGTTCCATTTACGTCGTTTAGGGTAACTTCTATTGCAAATTAATCTTTGAATGTACGATTCTCGTGTAAATCCCTTCCATGGTACATAGACTTGTACGTTTTTATATACAACGTATAGTTATTATCTGACACGTCTGTAAGCTTTGAGAAGATACAGCCCTGACACTACATAGATGTCTGTGTCTTACGCGAGAAACATATTTCTATATAACCCTTGTGTGAGATTTTGAACGCTTTTTCACAAGCAGTCCTTTTTGGTACTTATCCCTACTCTTCGGAAAATCAGAAATATCTACTATGGTTGAAATTCGTGTACTCCTTGTCACTTTAAAATGATTTTCACACTGTATGACTCGTCACATTACAATATGTATGTCTCTCATCTCTACGAAAAAAAAGTGAAAGGAAAATGTGAAGGACGTGACAGAGACCGTTACTTTACAACATATACGATTTTAGCCGGGCTTGCTTTTGTAAGATTCTTTGATTAATACTAAATACATTCTGACATATGTCAAGATAACATTAAGAACGTGTTATCATAAAATAGAGTTGAAAAGAATAATACAAATAGCCTATTGTATCGTAGTATGAAATTACCTTGACAAATCATCCTGACCACGTTCAATCAAATAGGCAATTAGATGACTTCTATTAAGGGAAACTGTAATCAATTACTGATTAAGAAGAAGCTAAGTACTTAAAGACATGCGTATCACTTCCTATTATGAAGAACAAGATATCATTCACTGGACATCAACACATACTCACAATCAGAGCAAACAATTAAATGATTTATAGACGAAATACAGTTTGCAGATAACTATTTATCACACATCTAATCATTGCTAAAGTTCTTTCGTTGTTAATCACCAATTTGTCACAAAGTTTAATCTTTTGACATTTTCGCGTATCTTAATGAAGTGAAATCTTAAGTCGATCATTAAAATGTAAAGTAAAAAGTGTTTTATTCAATAGTAAATGACCTTGATAAATTACTAACGCTGAACTACAAATTTGTTGAATTATTAAACCGGCATGGATGAAATTATTACATTGATAACGATCAATCATTCATTCTTGTTACTTGAAAGCAATTTGAGTCTATCATGGAAAGTGTGAGACGACAGCATTCATTTAAAAAAATCAAATAAAGTTATGGAAATTATGATCTAAACCCAGTGGCGGTTTTGAAGGGTGCGGGGGCCCTATGACGTTATGCATTACAAGGAAGTTCAGACATGATCGTACTGCGGAAGTTCCTAAGACATTTTATTCCTTCCAATGGATACAGTTTA
>JAAAKL020016335.1:0-11077 GCA_010016065.2 Carybdea cf. marsupialis auct. non (Linnaeus, 1758) | reverse complement strand
TCCTCATCCTTTCTTAAATTACTGACAAATTTCTGAAAAATGAGAAATCTGCGTAAAACAATTTTCTGAGGTAAAGCGCGGGGCCCTGTCCGCCATACCCTAAAGTCGCCACGGCTCGCCCCCATGGTAGAAACGTTCCCTTTTCAAACATTTTGGAGACTGACTGTATGTAAACAGTCTGACAGCAACGTGCATTGATTCATTTAAGATACAAATGGTATGATATTCAATGACTAATAATTTTATCTTAGCATTAAATATTTTATGCATTGCATAGTTTGATGCAAACAAATGTCAAAAAGACACGGAACGCCTTGTTCTTCTCTATCTATAATAGGAACGAATTACAAGTCAAGCAATTACCTTTACATAACAAGTGGGTCTTCAAGTGCAGATCAACTATATTTGCTGTGGCAAAAATTATTTCTTGCTCTTGCGATTACTAGCGTTAGCACTTAGCTTAGCTGGTCACAGTGGATATCACAATGAGAAAGCAAAGGTTATCATAATTTTGAATACTGCAAATCATTTTGTATGTATTTTTACACAGAAAAGTAACTGTTCCCTGAAAAATGAAGAAATAACTTGTTGCATGACATGCTCTGACGAAACAGAGGCTTTGGAAATTGATGTTCGAAGTTTGTTTTAAAATGTTAGAACTAGTCCGACATCATGCGTGAGAAAGCAATAAGTAAAAACATATGGCACTTTCATAACTTGCTAAGCATTGCTTCTATGCTTCTACGTGTGTTAGCTAATAAAAGAATCTGGTCTGCCATCTAATAAATATCACTGAATAACCTTTCAATTTTTTTACAACTTCCTGATATTTCGCGACTTGGCATTACCGTCATCTTTTTATCCTGCACTCTTGGATATCAGTGTCATCATCATAAGTACGTTATTCTGGTACAAAATAGCATCAACGCTGCTTAAAAGAGACACTTTTTATTGTCGATGTAATCAATTGGTGAAATGGTAATCATCCATTCTATTTACAAGTTTCTTTAAGGCTGCTATGATTCTGTAACGTGACGTTTTAGCCTATGATGCTAACATGCCGTAACAGCTTAAACTTAGAGTATCGAGAAGGCAGCAATAATGATATAAACATTGAGGCCTGAGGCGTCCTATCAACAGATGGTAGTTTAATCTAGTCGTTGCCGACATATCTTTTAACTAATCAATACTGATTATTTCCCATAGCTGATAAGCCGTTGAGTCTCTGTTTACCAACATTAGAATGTTTTGTTGTTAGTGATGTCCATTTTTGTTTTCAGTAACAACAACATTGATTAATAACCCAATACTAAACATATCAATTTACTTTGGTTACATGTACCGTACTGTACCCTGAAAGCATATGAGAACATACTCCCCTTTGCAAGACTGATACTCTTTTGCTTACTGTGGTTTCGTCATTGTAAGGATCTCCTTTTCAATTAAACCATTAGAATCCCTTATTACAGTTTTGTGCTCAGTTGCAAAAATTCTGATTAGTTAGATAATGAGAAAGTACAACAATTTCACCATAAACCCAAGGTTAATCCTATCTCATCTGCAAAACTCTCTGTTTTGTTTTGTTCTCGTTCACAAGGACAGTGGATTCTCTATCATGTTCACGTTTCAGACAAATACTTCCTTGCTTAGCTCTGACAATATGGTTAACAAATTTTAACAATGGGTAAAACCACCTTAGACTTTATTTCATCTAATATCATATGCCTTCTGCCTCTGTTTTGTTTGATAAGTCAAAGAAAGGAAAGAAACTAATTTCTGTAGAGAGGACAGCAACAATGGTTCTGCACGCCTTACTAATTGTCTTGTAACATGTACTTATGACGTATTACGTATTATTCAAGGGGTAAGGAAGAGTAATGTGTGACCCCAACAAGATGGTATTCTACAACCCTTATTTACAAGGAATTGACAAACTTAGACTTTCCTGTCGGAATTTTCCTGTCGTAGTTCTATATACTCTTAAGTGAGTCCGTTATGTTCCTGTTGATGGTATCTTCCCATCGCAATTTGGTGCTTATCCCCCTGTCACCATAGGACTGCAGTTACTTTATTATATACCATCCCAGTAATTTTTCCTCCTCAAAAGAAAGGAAAAGATGTGAATATTATACTGCATTGCTCACCTACCATCTTAGGCAAATAGAAGTTAAACGTATACTAAATTTCGGTGAAAATAGAGAAAATCACGCAAGACACTTGCCACATGAAAGGGGTGTTCTTTTCTGGTAATATTTGTTTTCTAGAGTTCTCCGCTTAACAGCAGGGAGGTCTGACATGAAAGTCTTCAAAGTGATCTTTTTCAAACTTAACAACATTTTGGAACGGGGATTAGGGAAACGTGCATATTTCATAGTCCAAAATTGTAGGTAGTAAGATGGAATTTTGTCTTTCCCTGCAACAGCTCCCTTCTTCTCATTTTTTGTGGCAAGTGACTGAGAATTAATCCATGGACACAAATAAATAGCTACCCCTCACTTTTATTTTATGCATTGAAACTTACACCTCGGTAATTTTAAGCCCTAAATTTGCTTTCGCCTGCCCAAATTTTATGTCTTTTAAGCAACCCACCTAAAAGCGTGAAATCCATTACTTCGTGTACTGCAATGATTGATGGTAAAGATTTTTATTTTTAACATTTTTTATTTCCAATTTTTAGTCACTGACTTTCCACTTACGTTGCACCTTCCACTGCATCACTTATGATTTGCCATGTAGAAAATGGCGGTGTCCATTACAGTATGCAATACATTTGGCACTGTTGCAGATTACAGTCCCTTATTTCAAATCTGCTTCTGCTTTTGGCTCTGATGTTTAACAGTGTCATGGTTGTCTGTTTATCTCTTTCCAACTCTTTTTGGTGCTTCCTTAGATCAGAAAATACTGATCTAGCAAGGCATCAAGAAAGGAATAGGTGCTTTGTTCCTTGGCACGGTAGTGAAGTGGTACATGACTTGCATTATGGGTTCAATTTCTTACGCGACGGCTAAATAAGTACCAGATACCCTGTGAGAAGTGTTCAACATTTGAGCTGTGGTAGGATTTGCACCCTACGTCCTACCTACCACAAATGTGACATTAGCTAACAGGAAAAATATTTGTTGCCATTGACTGCGGTCAAACATCTTCTTCTTTTTCTTTACTCAATAAACCTGTCGAAAATTCAAAAGTCTTACCTTCATTGTAAGACGTCACTTTAAAAAATATACTGTATGAAATGCAAAACTAGCTTTAGGGTGTACTTTAGAATTTTACTCTTTCTGCCCATAATGACGTACGTTGACAAGATGACAAGAAGCGTTGAAAATAGCCAATCAATGAAGAATGCGTAGACAGATGACTACACTGTTCAACAAACTTTTTACCGGTGATAGTGAAAGTGCTAATTTCTTTTATACTTTCTCAATGAAATAGAAAGATCATTTATTGGAAACGGTAAACAAACGTGTACAAATAGATAAAATGAATAAGCTTACAATATTTATAAGAAGATAAAACAGTATAACGTCATATTGATGTATGAACTTCCCTATTGGTTTCAAATAAATGTAAAATGGTTTAAAAACTGCATTTTTTGTATTGGAGCCGATCAAAATAGTACTTGTCCGTTTCTTAATTCTTAGGCTTAGTTGATGGTATCTACATTAAGGAAACTTGCAATACTGATGCTACTAGCTGAATGTCTCAAACAGCGAAAACGATTTAAAATACAATAAACAGAGGCTTTCTTTTTTTAACATTAGTGAATACTGTCTCTGCTTAACATAAGATCCTATTTCCTGATCCAGAGGTACTTCGAAAGGCAATGGGACTCTAAACCTAAACTTGAGAGTCTGTGGGCTACCTTTATCTTTGCTAAAATTATAACTTTGAAGCAAAAATTACTGAAGCAAGAGGAATCGGGGAGAGATATTTGCTGCGAAGACGAGCAAATAAATTCACGTTGTGCATGATATAGGTCTTTGAGGTAATTTTAATGTCGATAGTGTCAGGGTCTATTTGTAGACAAAAATTTTTTTACGATGATGTTATGAAAAACGGTTTTGATAGAATCAACTATGTCCATTATTTTCTATTTGTGGTTTTCAAGTAGTGTGCTTTGCTATTTCACTGTCACATATACCAACCATTGCAAATAAAATGACTTAAGGTACGATATTAAAACTTTGCCAACAAAATGCGTCTAGCAGATGCAGTTGCAACGAAATACTTCTGTCTTCAAGTGCTTGTTGTGGTTATAACGCCTAAACGATAATCACGTTGGAAAAGAATAGTATAAACTCTACTAATGATATTTTGATTAAAAAAAGTTCTTTCAAGGAAACATCTTGTCGGACAAAATGTTGCTCAAATATACAAATATGATACAGGTTAGAGTCCTGTTTTAAAGAAAGGCTCCAAACAGACATCAGAAGTTCTAATTTTAACATCTTAGATGGGGTTTGAGGTGTTGTAAATTGTAACATAGAATTGCTAAGGGGTGTGTATCTAGATAAAAAGGGTGACATATAGGTAGAAGAGGGTAATGAAAGATTTATTTGGTTTAGAAGAGGAAACTATAAAACATTACTGCAAAAAAAGAATTCTTGTCAAAGTAACCATAAGCACAGTCCCAAGAAATAAAACTGGCTGGAGAAACTATTAAGGTTTCTTACCTGGGGTTAGTTTTTTAGGTGAGTTTTTCGTTAGTTAGTTCTTAGCTTAGTTATTGCATATGTTTTTATTATGAGCCTGTCTACGGTTAACTCAACCAAGTCTTCCGTACTGCTGTTAGCGTTGAACTTATACTTTGACAGCTTGGTAGGTTGGCACTGCAAACATTGGATACTGAAATGCTTGACCTCTACTGATACACTCTCTGGGCCTTTGCTCGGGTAAGAAGGCTCAGAAGATACAGTTTGAATCAAAGAAGCTGACTAGAAGGATCTTTGTCAAGGAAAATGTACTGCATATGACTGGCGCTCATTTTAAACAAGTGATAACCATAGCCGATTTACAACTGACATTTACTCCACATCGCAGGCCTACTGTTTATTATTTTTGATCAAGCACTCGGATTGCGAGCAATAGACACGTAGCAGAATGTACGGTGCTTACATACTGTTTGCTATAATTGCAATGTCTCAATTTTACATTTTGATACGGTAAAGCACAGTAGATTATATATCTTACTTAAGGATACTAGGCTGGAATATCTGAAGCCAATAGCCCTTTGATTTAAGAGTCAGCATTTGAAACAACTCTTTCCTCCATTAATGATTTTAATGGAAATACCGATTTTTCATCGACTCGTGTATGTGCCACTTAATTTTTTGCTAGTTCAGGTAAAGTATACAGTCACCATATTGCATAATCTTAAACAGGGTGCTCTCTCGTCTATCTGAGCTATGTTGATACTTCCCCCCTATATTATTATTGCTAGGAAGCGCTGGGTGGATCAAGTACGGGAAGACTTGGGGATCCCTGTTCTCACCGCTGAAACGAAAACTACGGATCGTGTTATCTGGATGGAGTATATCAAAGACCCATGGAGGGTTATGCAACTAAATCAAGTAAGTCAAGTCATTATTGCTGGGTTGTCTTACCTCTACAGGTAATCATAGCAAGAGTGATGTCTTGTCCTAAAGGATATCAACTCCAAAATGTTTACGATATAATTTCTATATTTCACGATTGAAGAAATGTAAGGGTTGGGCATTATGTGCTCATGAAACAGTCAACTATAGGGAGGTTAGAATAACAGAGCATTAAACTTGCAAGTAGCGAAACCATTTTTATAGTACTTCGTGCAATGCGAAGTAATTTTCTGTAATTATAGAAGACAGGACGTTTGCATATCTGCGGACAAAAGCGTTGTATACCTTGCCATAAATTTGATTAAAGTTCATTGTTTATAGTTGATTAAGGTCATGGTTTATAGTATTTATGTTGATCGAGGCACCAAATGTGGTCGGAATGATTGTGTAAAGAAGCCATCTTGTCGCAACATTATAACACAACAACTAAATCCACTCAAGTCATAACATTGACCATTACATCCAATTTATGATAATATATGCAGAGCTATTGGCTGTTATTAACTCCATCATAATTTATACATAAACATGCAACATCAACATTATGGCGGGCAGACGACAGCAGAATCTATAGACGTTGAAGTTGACAGTGAGATATGACCTCAACAAGCAGATAGTACGGTCGCTCTTGTTGATCAGACGCTGATCAGTGGGACGGGTTTGAACAGCAAATAAATAGTATCGATTCAGCGGATCTCTATGCAGCAGAAAAGTCACAATTTCGGCTGAGTTCGATCGAGCGATTGTTATTTCTTCCAATCACTTAACGACATATGTTGCTCATCAAATGGTATGGAGACTTCTCAGCTATTAATGTCACAAATTCATAATTTGCTGAGCAGATTTCATTTGGAACAACTTCAAAACGGTGACAATTCATATAAATCAATCATTTACATTGAATGTGTAATAAAGAGCCTTGCAACTTCAAAATTAAAACTGCATCAAATTGGTTAAAATTGTTTAATTATAAAACTCCTCCTTAAAAGATTCTTCCTTCAAAATAGAATAAAATATGCACATTTAAATGCCCCTCTTGGGCATGAAGTTGAGCTACTTTCTGGGTAACCTACAGTTGACAAGTTGATTTAATCCACGAAGTATCTCAACTAATGCAGCATCGGTACCATACTTCACTCCTTCCTAGCTACCTTTGAAGCAAAATGTCAAGAAATTTTTGAACTCTGCGGGGCTTTACAAGCACATATGATGTCTCCTTCCATTCAGGTCTTCTCTGTGTTTGTCTTACTCCTTTGCTATAAATCGGATAGACACTGTCCTATCATTGGGCCTTTTCGACTAACCAGTTTGTTCCACAGACAGTTATTGGTCAAAACAACACCAATCTAGCAGTCAGACCTTTGATTGGCTACTTTCAAAACAAAGTTGGTATACGTTTCACTGATTTCTTCTTAATCTCAATTCTGACAATTTTTTACTCTGAGGAGTGTCAGACGTAAAAGACTTGTAAGCACTAAAATGTTTTTCGGCTATTTCATGCCGTTCCTTAGCTTAAATGCATTCTGTTTACGGTCTCAAAGGCAATGGTGAAAGATAGGTAGTTCTGGTTTCACATCGTCTCACAGCAAATCGGTTAATTATTTATTAATTCCGTTGAATTCTTCCGTGTCTTTCTCAGAAGTATTACCTTCTCCTGCCGTTGAGAACTCTTGCTACACATGTAAACGTCAACGTCCTGTGGCTAGATTTTACATTCGTATCTGGTTTATGCAGTAGGTATCGTCCTGGTTTCGTTGCCTTTCTGGTTTTCTCCGCTTTACACCCTTGAAATACCTCATAACGTTTTTTGATCCAAATTTTAGGAATAATATAAACCTGACAGTGCAAAATGTGCACAAATACACAAAACGCAGAAAATTTACGGTGATTGACAAGAAGGATGGTTCCCGCGGAGCTCAAACTATATGAATATGACGTCACGTAGTAATAACCAATTGTCCACAATGACCAGCCTGATGTTCATTTCCTTACTTCTATTCAGTTCTTGGAAAACTTGACCATGACTTTAACTATACTTTGCTGATGTAAGTTACGCCTTATTTGCCGCTACATTTGCATTCTCCATCATCACTGTTTACTTACGTTGATCCTACTGGTATATCCAATAACTGAAGGTTCATAAAGCTGTCGTAGGCGTTTTTGTACACATGTACCCTGAAATTTGGCTCATCAGTAGTGATTAATGAACAAGAATTTAAAGATTTAAACGACACTTTGCTGATGCAAGTTACGCCTTATTTGCCGCTACATTTGCATTCTCCATCATGACTGTCTACTGACGTTGCTCCTACTGGTAGTACCAACAACAGTGGGTTCATAGAGCTACCGTAGGTGTTTTTTGTACACATGTACCCTGAAAGGAGGCGTATCATCAGCAGTGATTAATAAATAAGAAACAAACAACCTCCCCCCCCCCCCCCCCCCCCACCCCCCCTCCCGCCACCCGATAGTTTACCTGAAAGGAGGCGTCTTTTCAGCAGTGATTAAAAAAAAAAAAAAAACCACCCCCCCCCCCCCCCCCAAACTGTGTGCATGGTCATCATTAAGAAGTGACAAACTCCACGCTGCAACGTAAATTTCGAACAACAAGGGATGAAAAAAGTTTTCAGAATTTAAGTATTTGAGTGTCATCTTTACTGGAGACGGTAGATGTGACAGGGACGTCAAGGCTCAAGTCGGGATGGGAATGGAGGCATTTTACAATCTAAATCAGACTCATTTCTAACACTAAAATGAGCTCGTCCAGAAAGAAAGAGCCTAGTGGATTTTTTTGTTTAATGTTGAACGTTGACACCAAGGCGGCGATTGTTGAAAATCAGTTGAATCCAGCATGTCACAAATGAAGGGGTACTCACGAGGGCACAGGCAGCGAGAAGGTTTATCATGAACATAACCAAGATACAAATGACGTTTTGGGGACACGGTATTAGGAAAGATAGCTTGGAAAATATCATGCTGACCGGAAGATAGACGGTAAAAGAGGAAGAGGAAGACAAAGGATGACTGTTATGAAAGCTCTTAGCAGTCTAGTCATCATCGATGTACGGGAAATGCTCCATATATCACGAGACAGAATACAGTGGGAAATCATGGTCACCGACGTGATTAAAGGATCAGGTACGTCAGATAAGGGGGGATAGGAATGGTATACCCAACATTTCAGATGTTACAGCAAGATTATGATGAAGTTACTTTGCCTTGCTTGTTTGAATTAATTGTGAAATAGCGCTGTTTTACCTGCATTGCACTCTCAACAAAATGTCATCAAAATGTCCAAAATGTCAAGTAAATCTAGAAATAGTATATCCTTTTCCAAAAATATGACTGTGGAGAATTTTAAGGAGGAACACGGAAGGACAGATCCAGCAGTGATTCTTGAAGAATGTGACTTGAAGCCACTCAGCATCATACTGAGTAAACATGGTTTTTGCCTTACCTACCACATAATGTGTTTATCACAGCAATACCAGGTAAAATAGCCATGAGGTGGAAGCCTAATGAAAGCAAGAAAATGAAAGGGAGGACCAAAAACCTGTGGCAGAGAGCCTTTCAAGAAGACTTAATTAAAGCGAGCAAAATCTGGCATTGAAAAGGCGAAGTAGCTGCCGAAAGAACGAAGCAGAAGACACCTACTGTCCAATGCGATACAGGATGATGAAGGAACTAATTCTTAACAATTCTAAGTAATACTAAGTCCTAAGGGTAACCATAGTGATGATGACATGTAAGCTTGAAATATCTCAACTCCAAAATCTGCACAACGCTTCACAAAATACTTGACCACACAAATCACAGGAGATCAATATGCAGTGCATAGAAATACCTAATAATGTATTTCCATAAACTGTGATTTACTATAGGAGATGACGTCAGTGAGTCATTTTAGATGAATTGCAGTTATAATCCGTACCTAGGACACAGAAAACTACATTCATTCACCGATATAGCTTATTGTAAATTTACAAAGAAGAGACTTGCTTTTAAGCCTAATGTTCAAAGGCTTTTTACAAAATTAGTTTATCTTAACGATGTTGGGCACACGTGAATTGAATTCAATATTGTTTGGATGTTATCCTTACAAACTTAAATCAAATACATGAATATTATGCAGAAAGACCGTGTGGAAACTTCGCTTCGAAACAGTTTTCAACGAAATTGCAGTTATACCGTGTTTCTGCCATTCCAAGTCTACTTTAAATTTTCACTACTATAAAGACTCTTGTCTCCTTAGTTGAAAGTCTTGAATCAAACGTTGCACTCTTTATGTGTTCTCTTTACCATCGTACACAACAGAGAAGAATATTGGAGCTTGGTTACCTTTCAAAATTTGCTCCTCTGCAGTCATTTGATGACAAATGAGGGGTATGTATTACGACATGACATCATCCTGATAGTCATCAAAATATTTGATAGGAAGTAATTTATGATAGTAAAGTACGGCAGTGACAAATTGTGGTGGTAGTTGCATTAGCTAGTGACAAAGTGGTTGCTGGCAGTAGCAGTTGTAGTTGTAGTAGTAGTAGCAGATATAGCGGCAGTAGTTGTAACAGTAATAGTAGTAGTTGTTGTTGTTGTGGTTGTTGTAGCAGTAGTAGTAGTAGTAGTAGTAGTAGTAGTAGTAGTAGTAGTTATAGTAGTATTAATAGTAGTAGTATTAGTAGTAGTTGTGGTAGTAGTAGTTGTAGTAGTGGTAGTAGTAGTAATAGTAGTAGTAGTAATATCATAGTAGTAGTAGTAGTAGTAGTAGTAGTTGTTGTTGTTGTTGCTGTTGTTGTAGTGGTAGTAGTAGCAGTAGTTGTAGTAGTGGTAGTAGTAGTAATAGTAGTAGTAGTAATATCATAGTAGTTGTAGTAGTGGTAGTAGTAGTAGAAATATTAGTAGTAGTAGTAGGAGGAGTAGTAGTAGTAGTTGTTGTTGTTGTAGTAGTTGTAGTAGTTGTTGTAGTAGTAGTAATATTAGTAGTAGTAGTAGTAATAGTTGTTGTTGTTGTTGTTGTTGTAGTAGGGGTAGTAGTAGTAGTGGTAGTAGTAGTAGTAGTAGTAGTAGTAGTAGTACTAGTAGTAGTAGCAGTAATGTTAGTAGTAGTAGTAGTAGTAGTAGTAGTAGTAGTAGTAGTAGTAGTAGTAGTAGTACTAGTAGTAGTAATATTAGTATTAGTAGTAGTTGTTGTTGTTGTTGTTGTAGTAGTGGTAGTAGTAGTAATAGTAGCAGTAGTTGTTATTGTTGTAGTAAAAGTAGTAGCATCAGTAGTAGTTCGATTGGAAATAACAGTGGTAGTCTCTCCACGAAAGTTACGAATTGTTATAGTTGGACAATTGGTAGCGGTCGATCAGACAGTGTTAATAAAATATATATATCCGATATCTCTCTCTCTCTCTCTCTCTCTCTCTCTATATATATATATATATATATATATATATGTATATATGTATATATATATATATATCCGATATCTCTCTCTC
>JAAAKL020016334.1:0-11077 GCA_010016065.2 Carybdea cf. marsupialis auct. non (Linnaeus, 1758) | reverse complement strand
GAATAGGCACTGAGAGAATAACTCATAGCTGAAACCGTGAGGCAGATGGTTAACTCATTATGCATTGCACCAATAGGAATATGTTCTGAGGTCTATGAACACTTAGTAACGAGAGTGTACTGTATTATTGGCAGTGAATCGCATTTCTTTGTTCCTGCTATATTCCTCCACGTTACATCTTACACAATCTTGCAATATTGTGAATATTTCCATAAGTCGGATAAAAACATCATTCAAAGTCCTGATAAAATATTTCAAGGCTGTAAAACTAGAGCAAAGCAAGAAGATACGTCACTATTAGTATTCGAACCCAGTACCAAGCATAAGCGACGCGTTGCTCTATCAACTAATATGCGTTTTTAGTAGCTCTGTTGGTATCTAATTCCTTACCCGTGGACCGACATCACCCATCACTACAGGATTTTGGGGCTCACCGTTTGTACGATTACTGGGTTTGAAACCTCCTTTGAAACCATCTTTTTATGTTTTTCCCCTGAATAGCATTTCTCCTCTCAAAAAGACTCTAAATAATTGAACTTCAAACGAAACGTACCTGTAACATGAACATGGGCCGGAATTCTACAATTAAATGCCCGACAGCAGTGTATTTACAACACTAAGTGATACGAAATTATTCTCAACAGACAATGAAAAATTGCTCACTTGTGTTGTGGATACAAAACAACCATAGGTTGCTGATGTGGTACAATTTTACCATCAAATCTAAGCCAATGACTGGCGAGCAGCTAAAGCTTCGAGGGTTACCTATCAACGCATTGTAAGAGAGTTTCACTTAGCCTTCATTTGCGGCTTATGAAAGGAATAAATTCTTTGTACTTAATATCATTGCTAATTAGGAAATATTAACTGTAAAAGTTATCTAATAAATTTATACTGCACGGAGTTGAATTACCTGCGTTTGGGTTACTGTTCCGCAACCGTTTTAGGATTGGGGACTCCTGCTGCACAATGGAAAGAAACTGCTGGCCCTTAACAACGTCACCCCATACTTTCAAGTTTGGGTCACAAATTTCACCAATATATCTCTTTTCTCCTCCTACGTCTGTACAGATTCTGTTTTTGTGGGTAAAATCGAAACATGAATTGCAAAAGGTATCTCATATTTGTAAGAGTAGTAAAGATAGGCATGTTTGCTTGACACTCGATGAGTCACTGATTGCAATAGAAAACAGTTTACCGTAATCTCACACTTCCTAACTCATATTATAGCGAGAAGTTGAACGAGTTACAAAGAAAGGAGCCAAATGAGATTTTTAAGTTTAATCGATTTCTAATGAGAATCCTATTAATTTTCCTTAGTTTTCTTGATTGCCTTGAATTAAAAGCTAAATTGATGTTCTGTACGTTCATGAACTCCTCTAAAGATTTCATTTCTTACCATATTTATCAATTGACTTCATAGCACCTTGTTTCGGCTATCGTTTCATTAATGGCGGCTTTCTTCCTTACATTTATATAGCAATATTTGCAATAAACGTGTATAGCATGGTCTCTAAAAAGTTTTAGTACCCTTTAAAACAATGGTAAGCAGCAAATGGGCTAGATATGTTACAGTTCTCCGGGGTCCATAATACGGGGATTGGGGGAGACGCTCAGTATATTTTGGACTTTTGTTGGGCCCCGTGTAGCCCCACCCTCAATATATAATGGCTCGTCGAAAATTTTGACCCAGTCATTAAATTATTACAAGTTGAAAATGAAATAGAAAAACATGCACTTACATTTAAACCCACAATGGAAACAGAGATTATGAAACACTCTGTTATAAAATCTCTGTTATAAAATGTGTGTTATAAAATCTCTGATGGAAAAGCCCCTAAAACCTTCCAGGATATTGGCCCCTTTGTCAAAGCGTACTCTGACACTCAACTGAGCGATATTTGTCGTTTCATCCATTTGAATGTTTAAGAAGAAACACTTTCCAAAACCTTCGTCGATTGTGTCTTCAATTATATTATCAAGAAATTATAAGTCATAGGTAGCATCAGAAAACAACAGTTTACACTCCTAATTTCGCCACTATTTCGATATTCCTGCGAAGACGACGTTCAAATACAAACCACTAAAGAAAATACTCTATAAATTTTGCCTCTTTCAAGTATTCGGGTATTCACAATATCCTCTAAATTGAAACTTCTGCCTACTTAAATACAGTACATATTATGTGAACGTCCTTAGAATTCGACGGTTCTTCGTTATTTGTTAGAAATGTCGTTCAGTTTCCTGCCTTCTTGCCACAGACATCATATAGTCTAAATGGTTCGATGCTCGGAAATATTGCCAAATGTCTTCCATGATTTGTAAGCTTGAAGGTAACTACAGGATCATTCATGAATTTGGGAATCATACATAGAATTGTTCATGTTCTTATAACCAATCTCTGTCCATGTGCGGGATGTCCTTGGTTTCAAAAAGAAACAAGGCAAACAGGAAAGGCCATAGAGACCTCAATTGCCACATAACCGATCCTTTCCTTATAGCTCGAGCTTTGAAACGTTTGAGTCCTTGTCCTAAGTTTTTTGTTCTGGTGTTCGTAGATCTTCTAAAATCAATATTTTCCCTTAGATCTCCGTTATGCGAAAGAGTTTGAAAGCGATGCAACAGACGATCTTTTCCTTGAGCTATTGCTATTTTAATGGTCGGAAAACCAAACAATCAAGTATGACGTCAGCCAAGTCGTACCGGAGCTAGACGCCAGTACGCATGCGCATTATTGCGTAAGCTTTTGTTGTTGTCATGGAAGAAAACTTAGGCACGACCAACTTCATAACCAGAACCAGATATTTGATTGTGCTGCGACGCTGCTTAAGGAGCATCATCGCATCATTATTATCGCTGTAAGTATGACAATGTAAATCTGCGTTTCAGAAAGACGCTCTGTTAGTGGGATATCAAAATTCGGTGTCGAATACCTGCCACACTCACACAGCTGCCGTAATATCTATTTTTAGCACGCACGCAAGCAGCGCAGAGGATCGATCCAAAGAACTTGTGTCATTTACAGCCAGCACGCATGCAGACTTGGCACGAGAAGGAAACGTCCCCATTTGCCGCTTATCTGTGCACTGTCTTTCATAGTGTGCCAAGCTTCTGTGCCTTTGTGTCAGAAATAGCATCGACATAGTGATCTTCTGTTTTACATTCATCATGGCTAAACGAGCGTATTTCATTTCAACACAAATTCCGTGAACTAAGATTTACTTGGATGGATTCTTTGGATTCTCAAGTATGTCATCCGCAACAGAAGCGTCATTCCGTGTCACATACCTGGTAGCACAGTATAAGAAACATCACAGTATAGACGAAGAATTGATAAAGCCAGCAGCAGAATGGCAGAATTGATGTGTGGGAAAGACGCAAAACAGAAAATGGAGCCAGTTCCTTTATCGAACAATACGGTTCACAGGCGTATCGATCTGATATCTTCTGCCTTTTTAGTTCTGAAGGCTGTGAATGAAAATCGTTTTAGCTTTATGTTAGATGACAACAGATGTTTCTTCCGAAGCGCAAAATTTGGTATACATTCGCTTTCAAAATAACTTTAATTTTTATTCTGTAGCCCGCTTGTTATCTCAGATACATGAAAGGATATCTTTGACCTCGTTGATGACCTCTTTTCGCAGTACAGACTTCAGTGGCAAAATTGTGTGACTGTCTCGACAGACAAAGCCCCAGCCATCACGGGACATAAGAAAGGCTTGTACACTTACGTCAAGGAACAAAATTGATGTTTGATGTTTATGCATTGTCTGCTACATAGAGAAAATTTGGCCGCAAAGGAACTGAGTCCTGAATTATCGTCAGTCTTTCATGAAGTTGTGCAAATTGTTAACTTCATTACATCACGGCGAAAGAGCGTGCGAATTTTCGGACAGTTGTCCCTTGAAGCGGAAGCAGACTTTGTAAATCTTTTTCTTCATTCCGAAATATGGTGGCTGTTCAGAGGTAAAGTTGAGAAACGAGTGGTTGCCATGAGCCACGAAATTGGTTGGTCACTAACGTATTAAGCGTTTGAATGACGACCGACGGGTTGCAAATGTTTGTTCTCTGTGACGTATTTACTCGTTTAAATGCATTGAATCAGTCTATGCAAGGCAAAAGCAAAACGGTACTGGATGTCGTGGAGATTATAAACACTTTCAAGTAATTACTCAAGCTAAATGTGAAGAAAATATAAAGTGGGAAAACAGCTTCCTTTCCTGATTTAGCGCTGTTCTTGAAAGAATTCTAAACTGTGCAACTTGACGATGTGAGTTATCATTTCGTGGAGTACATGGAAGTTCTTCAGGCTTGGTTCAACTTTCGAGATGGGTGCGAAATCCTTTTCATGCCACAGTTGGCAACATTCCAGAGGAACTGTAACACGACTTCATCCAGCTTCCGAATGACCAAGTATCGAAAGACAAATTTGCAAGACTGCCACGTCTACACATGGAAACCTTGCCGAGATTGTTTCATCAGTTGTACACCCTTTTCCAAAAAACTTTTTGAAAGCCGATGTGCATCCCGTCTTCACATGAAAAGTAAATTAAGAATTAAATTGGTGGTAGAAGATGATCTCGGATGTTCCTTGGCCTGCAGTTTTATTCCTCCAAATCTTACTGCTCTTTCTCAACGTCATAAATCCTTTTGAGGCTATTTAGTATTTTCTTTAGGAAAATACGTATCTTTGATCTATCTTCCCTGCATCACTTTTATAAGCTGATTTTTTGTTTGTACTCGTATTTCGAGCTCAAATTTTTGCAGGCATAAAATTCAGAGTCGTAAGAAAGATAAAAATTATTCGCATTTTCGTATTGATCATTACACGTATCTTTTGTGCTCTGAATGCATACTGAATAAATTTCAATCAAACAAGACTAGGCAAACCTATCTATACGTTTCTACATTTGCTATCATACAGGGGGTATTTAAGCGCGATTCTGTCATGTACTCTCTCCAACATTTGATTGTGTAATGACGCAATATCAAAACAATAGACATCGGAAATTACTCTCTGTCGTTGGTAAGGTACCATAGCTTAGTGGAAAAGCGTCGACATGGAGCCACTACGGAGAACGTGGGTTCGTTTCCCCATGGTCCCACGAGACTTAATATCATCTATGTCACAATTCAGTCATTACAAATGGTGACCCAGGACATGAACATCTTCCTGTAAACACAAGGCGTACCACTGCCTCTAGAAACTCACACACTGTTTCTCTGACCCACGAAGCCTTCACCTTATCTGACACTTCAATTGAGTCGGGTTAGCTAAAAGAGACACACAAACTGCCGAGCCTCATGTCTTCACTATTAAGCTGAAACTACTTAGTGTACGTAGCGAAAGAAAGTAAGGAACGACATAATCTTGAAGAACTAGATATTTAGCATGTAGCAGAGAGGTCAAAGAAACAACTGTAAACAAAGTCAAAATACAAAAATAATGAGTGTGGAAGTGCCACTAGCACAAAGTATTGTACAGACAGTTCCATTACGTTTTGCCATTACAGCCTCTGGTTAACATTCACGTCTAGCAGGTGGGCGGGGGGTGTTATTTAGTGTCGCAATATCAAAACAATAGGCACAACAAATTTCTCTCTCTAGTTTGTAAGGGACCGTAGCTTGGTGGAAAAGCGTCCTCTTTGCGCGACGCAGAGACCGTGGGTCTGATTCCCCGTGGTCCTATGATTTCTCACCTTCACTATTTTATAACATCGATGACTACCTTTAGTCATAACAATTGGAAAGAAAGCTTAAATCGATAACTATCAAGTATTCAATTTTCTATTAAGCAACTTATCAATTAGCAGCAAATATGCCGTCTTCGTTTCATCCTCCCACTATGACAAGCAAATATACGAAAACAAAGAAGCATTCACTTTGACGGCAAATTACTTTGTTCCAAACTTAAGCGTTTTTCATAACATTAATCGTATATGTTGCATTTGTATGTTTCCTACAAATTATTAGCCAAAGTGTCCTATTCCCATTCCAGATCATTGCTGTGACCACTGTCTGGTAAAGAAGTTTGTCAAAATTTATATGGTAACTTTCATCAACTTTCCAATGGAAGGATTCCATTGTACTTCCTTAAGAATTTCGACTCTAACAGATATGTGTTTGTCTTTATGGAATATCACTGCATTGAGAAATGTTAATCATGTTAAACTATTACAAGCTCTTAAACCATGTTAGCAAGACGGGATGCAAGGTGCTACGTCAGTTTCCGTTGTCTTGATGCATCATTACACAAACTATCTTCATAGGACACGCAGGGTCACTCTTCATAGGTCACACAGGGTCACTCTTCATAGAACACACAGGGTCACTCTTCATAGAACACACAGGGTCACTCTTCATAAGACACACAGGGTCACTCTTCATAGAACACACAGGGTCACTCTTCATAGAACACACAGGGTCACTCTTCATAGGACAAACAGGGTCACTCTTCATAGGACAAACAGGGTCACTCTTCATAAGACACACAGGGTCACTCTTCATAGGACACACAGGTCACTCTTCATAAGACACGCAGGGTCACTCTTCATAGGACACGCAGGGTCACTCTTCATAGGACACACAGGGTCACTCTTCATAGGACACACTTGAGT
Source organism: Carybdea cf. marsupialis auct. non (Linnaeus, 1758) (assembly GCA_010016065.2). Taxonomy (NCBI): domain Eukaryota; kingdom Metazoa; phylum Cnidaria; class Cubozoa; order Carybdeida; family Carybdeidae; genus Carybdea; species Carybdea cf. marsupialis auct. non (Linnaeus, 1758). The sequence continues at coordinate 4,460 of JAAAKL020016334.1, read as the reverse complement.
TTCCTGGGTACCAAATCAACCACAAGTTGATAGATTTAGATTAAACTACCGTTTTCAGATAATTGATATCTATAGCGTTCGCTATAAATACTCTGTAACAGGAATTCCATGTTATCACTGTACAGAAGTTAAAACTACAACATATACACTAAACGGTGAGTTTTCTGTACATGTTCGTGTAACACAGAATATTGCCAGCTACCTAGAGGTAGGGTGAAAGCGTGACTGGAATTTCCAACAACGGCATTCAGCGGCTTGATATTAGAAAGTATTTTAAGACGTCAAGAACGTCAGGGAACACCATTTCAAGAATTTGTATTCTTAACCGATTTTTCACGTTAGGCAATGTGCAGGGAAAGCGATAACGTCACAAATCAAAAGTTTTGGAAATAGTAGGATTTGACCCCAGATATCTAAAGGCAACCCTGGAATAGGCTTTTCCCGAAAATACAAGACTTGTAGTGTATACAGTGCTTAAATTAGAGGAGTTTGAATTTCAAAAATCTCCGTTCAAACTCTGTTAATATTACATGGTTCCTTACGTTACGAACCAACATGAAATGATAAGGTTTTGTTAAAGAGATGTAAAACTTTGAAAGGTGACATCTCGGTGTTGGGAAAGAGCAACACTCTCAATTTTGGCCATCGACGTTGTTGCCTATAGGGCAACATAACATGAAAATTGAGTAATTAGTCTATAATTCAAGCTTTTTCAAAATCATGACGTCACACTTTCCCTCCGCATATGCTATTGGTGGTCTATGATAAATCTATTGACTTCTCTTTTCCACATAGGAGTTGTGTCAGGCAGCTTTAAATATTGAAGATGGTGCTAAAAATTGTCATGATACCAATGCGGATAATATTTGCTATCTACCTGGTTATAACGGTATACCAATACCACGAAAACATTCAGGTAGTCTCGGAAACAGTAGTAAACACAAAATGTAGCCCGGAGGCCATGTGGAACGACGAGGATGGTTCTATGAAATATTGCCTGCCAAAGCGTAGTCAAGGGATATACGAAAACGTAAGTTGCCTTTACCCATCACTATATGCAGGGCTGTAACAGACACTAGCCATAAATTTTGTGGGGGATCAAGTTAAATTTTGACCTGTCAGCAAAGTAAAGGTTATTGTGTTTTACAGTCAAGTATAAATCCTGAAATGGTTGAGAATTTTACAGAAGCAATCGAACGCCCTTGCGAACCCAGATCTTTCTAGATCTATTTGCTATTTTCTACGAGCTAAAAGGTTTTTGCTCTATTCGAACATAAAATTGTGGCGGGAACCGCTCCCTCATCCCGCCTTGATCACCTAGATCAATTTTGAATGTTTACGTATGCAGCACTATGTACCTTCCCCGCTCAGTTTGATAGTTAGTGTGTTTGTGTATGTGTGAGTGTGACTATGTGTTTGTCACCATATGGCTTTTTTAGATTGATTGCGTGCGTGCTTGTGTATGTCACTAATTGGATTGATAGCGTATGTGTACTTGCTAAAGTTCCCCGCTTAGAATGATTGTCTAGTCCTAAATTGACAGCTTCCTTGCTTCCATTTGCTGATCGTGAGTGTGTTTGTGTGACGGTCATTATCTAGCTTCCCTCATAAGATTGATTGTGAGTGTAAACGGTTGTCACTTTTAAGGTCTTAAATTTACAATTTGGCTGATTGTGTGTGTGTGTTTGCGTGACTCTCATTTCCTTCTAAGATTGATTTTTAGTGTGGGTGGCTGTCACTTTACAGATTCTCCACTATAATTGATTGTGCGTGTGTGTATTTGGATTTTTCGGTCTTTGTATTGATTGTGACGGTCATTCCTGAAATTAATAACTCTATGTGTATGCGTGTGTGTGTCAGAGTAGCGATTCCTTGCTTAGAACAACTCTGTCTGTGTCATCTCGAAACTTCCTTGCTTACATTGCTTGAGTTTGTGTGTTGCTGTGTGTTACTGTGTGTCACTGTGTGTTGTTGTGTTTGATTGTGTGACTGTGTGACTCTGTGTGTAGCTGTGTATGACTGTATTTCGTTGTGTGTGGCAGTGTGTAGCAGTGTGTGGCTGTGTATGACTGTGTTTGGCTGCATGTGTGTATGTGTTGCTGTTTGTAACTGCGTGTGGCTGTGTGTAATTGCGTGTAACTGCGTGTGGCTGTGTGTAACTGCGTGTGGCTGTGTGTAACTGCGTGTGGCTGTGTGTAACTGCGTGTGGCTGTGTGTAAACGTGGGCGGACGGGAGATATTACTTAGTGTTTTCTGGGTTTTACTGATTTCACTACAAAGTTTCCCTACTAGAGATAAAGGCATGCAATGGTCTTCTCAGGACGTGTTAGTCAACTACTTTATTTATATATTATTCCGAGGCTAGTTATTGCCTCTTCAATTTGTTACTGTGTGACATTTGATGTACATAACCAATACTGATTGAACGTTGAGACGAAATAGAAAAAACTGCATTATCTCAGCAAATGCACAAGATTATTACACTGGCAGTCTTGGAGGGATCACAAGGACTTTTCCAATAGCAAGAACATCAAGATCAGGTAAGAAAACTTGAGGCCCTTCCGAGATGTTCTGCTACCAACCTTAACGCGTCGCTAGTAGGATAAAGCAGCGCAAATGACGTGGTACTAAATGACATTGGCGAATGCCTGTCACTAAGATTCAAAAAGAAGGAGAGATGCCACTGCTCTGGATACATCACCGGGGTAGTGAAACGTGAACGTGTGGACTGTCAGTCCTTAGCAACTTTGCGTGGTAAGAGTTATGACAACGCGAGACCTTCTATAGAAGACGGGCCAGTCATCACACGATTGTTGCTAGGGCATGCATTGTTAAGAGATGTTGTTAGCCTTCCTGGTAGCGTTCAAGCAGATCTTTCTAAATTTAAAAAAATGCACTGATGACAGTATGCATCTTACCTCTTTTTTTCCCATTGTCTTGTTGATGATATGTGTGTCTAGGTGTGGGGAACTAGGATTTGTACTCTTTTCTACGTAACCCCTGCTGATATAACCTAGTAACTTGTAAATCATTACTGTGTCCATCATTAAATAGGTTTCTAAAGCTACTTTGTCGAGATCAGAATTTGAGATTGGATCAACTGGTGCCCCAGACTTATTAAAAGCACATTCGCTAACCCTTTTGGAGATTTTATGGATGGTTAAACTAATCCGTCGACATGCAGACACAAGAAGTGGAAAACCTGTGGCAGTAAAGGGTTTTCAATTTATGGTAAGTTTATTAATTTATTCGGGACGTATTGTGTAAAAGCAATTTTAGGCAATTAAAAACTTGTAGGTCACAAAGAGAAGGACTTTGGGAGACATTAATTGCACCTGATATACATCTCTACCGCAAAGAAAGTCACCATTACAGTTACAAGGTAGCTCTCATCTACAGATCTCTTGGACATGTTTATACCCTCTTTTACCTACTTCTTTTCACCACGCCTTAAAAATTTAGAAAAGAAGTCATTTTCTATTAAGCATTTCTGGGAAAACTAAAAGAAAGCATCAACATTAGTTACATGTTCGGAAGTTACTCCTGTCGAGATCAATGAGGACGTGCTTAACTGCTCCATCAACTAACCTCTTAAAACGAAATGTTGCTAAACCAGTAAAGTTCCTTTCGTAAAGCTACTAGATAAGCTTGTTAAGAGACTTGGTTCATTTAAGCAAGATTCTATGGTTTAGGGGGAAAATAGATTTTGTTAGTATAAAAATACAAGCAGTTCTAAGTGCACTAGAACATCAAGGCATCTCAAAGTACTGTTACGCATGGCTTGCTAACATCTATTCACAACCTACTTAAAAATTTCCCTGCATGACCTAAAAGATGACGTATGAATTCTTTACGGAGTCAGACAAGGAGACTAATAATCAAAGCTCTTCACATCAACTCTAGAACATATATTCTGCAATCTACACAAGCAAGATATTAGGGTAAAGGTCAATGGCTCATTTATATTGCACTCAAGGTTTGCAGATGACATGGCTATTCTTGCACAAGTCACTGATACCTTGGAAGGGATGTTGCAAGATCTAGCACAAGAACGCGAAGCAGTAGGTTTGGAAATAAAACATGATCAGCACCCATTCTCAATAAAGAGACATCAGGGTATATAGAAGTGCAATCAAAGATGTAAATAACAATGTTTATTTTGGACATATTTTGAGGGAGGATGATAGTGTATCGGTAATTCCCCTCTTTACTCTGTATTTTTACTTGCTGTATTACTGTTTGCTTCTGGAATTGATATTTTTCCAATCATGTTAACCTCATGTGCTGATCATGTGTAATGTTGCTTTCGTATGTTGCTCTGTCACGTGTATCTGCTGCACTTTTCGGTTTCTCTATATTTATCTGCCTGCGTCATCTTTTGTCTTGTGTGTTTGTCTCTCTTTGATGGGCTAGTTTTTATTTATTGTATATATTATATAAAAGTAACTTTATGACGCTTG
>JAAAKL020016333.1:0-11077 GCA_010016065.2 Carybdea cf. marsupialis auct. non (Linnaeus, 1758) | reverse complement strand
TACGAAGTAATTTCTGTTCGTTTTAAGTTTTAATGTCGCTCCTTACTTTCAGTTAAAAAAACTTTTTATTTATTTAATTAACAATAAAAGCTTTTATGGGGGAGCATGGTTAATGCAAAAAAGGTAATAACATAAAATGTACCGGAATATATTTCTTTTTCAACGTCTATCTTCTTGGATCATAAGCCAAAGATTTGCTCAAAATAGTAGTTGTCAATATCTTTAGTTTGGCTGATGCTTCAAGTGATGATACGTAGTCAAATATTATTATGGTGCTGCTGCTTTCCAATTTTGGGAATTTAGTATAGATGTTAGACTCGCATTTCTATCTTTTTTTGTATGAATTATTTTAAAAGAAGTAGTTTATTCGTTTCATTTAACCTATGAACTGAAAATGTAACTCAGTTCTTAGTTTATTTTTTCAAAGGGAAGATTTTCTGCATTGCATCGTCATTTGCTAGATGACGTCGTTTCGCCATATGTTCCTAATCAATTGTCTCAAGAGGGGGGGGGGTATATGCTTCTTATATTTTTAATTTTTTGGGTTACTTCATTGAAAAAATGACAAATTTTCTCCTTTCTAGTTTTTGAAAAGTTCATTTTACTCCCATCTAAGTTTTCATGAATTGACACCTCTGCTTTTAATTTTAATAAATAGGTTAATTGCCGGCCGTACAGATGGTCAGCCAAAGTTAATTGAAATTTTGACAAAATGCCAAGTTCTAAAAATGGATGTCAATTTTTCATTGAAAAACAGTGAATATTTTGTGCATTTGCTTTCTTTGACAAATTATGTTTCGGTCTCCATTGTTTGTAATGATTGATTCACCTTAGCGTCGATACATTTCAGATGTATTTTTACAACCTTGTAGCTTTTTATTTACCTTTTAACTATTTTTCGACATATTCGATTTTAGATTTGTCGCTCTAGTTTGAAAGGAGATTAAAATCAGCCAATTTACCAACCAAAACCATATTTTATGATTTTGGGTGACTGGCCGGAGACATGTTTGGTGATTTTCGAGTTGTGCTATTTTCTCTTCTTCAAAGAAGAGCGTTGCGACCTGAGACTGCGATTCCCTTCTGCGTCTTTCTGCTATTGGTCGAACGCGTCAAACCACCAACAATAACAACAACAAACTAGGCTGTTGTTTATGCTGGGTATTGCAAGTATTGTGATAGCTATGCTATGTTTATTAGCAGTGAAAGCCTTAATCGGCGGGGATGGTTAATATAACAGATGTAATAACATAAAATGTGACGCAACATATTCCTTTTTTCCGCATCTATCTTCTTGGATGATAGCCAAAAGTTTGTTCAATATATTAGTTGTCAAATCTTTTAGTTTGTCGCTTTCCAGTTCTGGTAATTTGGTAAAGATGTGAGACCGACATTCATATCTTTTTTTATGTGAGGTCAAAATTCATTACAATGTGAAACTTGTCCAACGGAAGTCTAAGAGGTGAGCACAAGTACAATTGCCCAAATCTGATGCGACATGAAAAAAAGTTCCATAGCTAAAAATGGCAACCAGACTTGAAAAAAAGTAAAATTGGTGGGAGACACATTCACATTTTGCACTTCACTATATAGAATACGCCTAAGTACTTTGTTTGTTGACCCCCGATTTAAACAACCTTCTTCTATTTTAAAAAAATGTAGCGCAGTATGTTAATCCAAGAGATCCAGGATCCTCTTTATTGGCACTTTAAAGAGGTACATAAGAACATGCGACACCAAAGAAATTGCGGCAACGATGGCAGACAGGAAAATTTTTAAAGGGCGAATGGTTGATCGGCTGAAGCCGACATAGTCAATAAGTCAGTAAGTAATTGCCCAGCACGTTAGCGCTCTTTGGTCACTGGAAGGTTCATCGACGAAAAATATTTTATTGCTACTATACCCCACTTTCGCACTTATTTTTAGCTGCACTAGTCCTTGTAGATGTATATTTAAACCGTCGGTAAGTGAGTAAAAGCAAAAAAAGGAGAAAAAATGAAAAATTATGAACTTTGAAAGCGGGCAAGCGGAAGGTAGTGGGACAAACAAACTGTTTTAAAGGCACTGAGGTTAGATAGTGCGTTTATTAAGGCGGCGCCTATTTTGCAATATTTCGTAACAATTAAGCTTGAAAGGTGCATTTGTATATCAAGAAAAAATTATCACTTCAAAACACTTGCGATCGCCAGTATTACCGCTGCCAATGGCAATTGAATTGGGGTATTACCCTAAAGACGGGAGAGCTGCGTAGAAATTTATGACGTGATTTTCTCCCTACCATACAGTGTCACCAGCATTAAAAATTTTCTATGTGTCTATCAATCTGACTCTAAATTCAATACTCAATCCCTCCGTATTCGGTTAATAAATAACAATCCGATAACCGAAATCCTACCTACAGAACATGCTACTTTAAAAACAGTCAGGGAAATATTTTAAAAGCCCCAATCCCTTGCATACTGTATTTCCTCTAATAAACGCCGCGGCGTTTATTAAAAAATCCAAGTTTTAAGTGAGGCGTTTATTAGGGGGCGGCATTATCAGAGGGCGGCGGTTATTACAAAATGACTAATTAGTTAAAACAACTAATGTTTCAAAAAACGTAACAAAAAGATTGCATAATAAAAGCGAATATTACAAGTAAACATATTCTCGAACAAGGTAAACTTCATTAGTTCTTGTAGTATGTGAAACTTTAAAATTTGCTTGTTTTCTAATAAACGCCCCCTTTTATGATGCGGCGTTTATCAGAGGGTGGCGTTTATTGGCGGGCGGCGTTCTTTTACAAATGTTCGGCTGGACGTGTGGCGTTTATTAGCGGAAATACGGTGTTTTATTTGTCATTTAATTGAGCAACTGCTGCTTTATCTGACAACGCGGTCTTGTCACAGCTTTGTTTTACATCAGTTTCTCGTAAGTTTAGGCAGAGATGACATTATTGGAAGTAAGTAACAGTAATGTAGAACCCTGACAACTAAATCCCATAGATTACCTCTCTCTGGCAAGTGTCGAAGAAAACAGTTCGACATTTGCTACGTAGATATATTGACTAGTATGTAACGGGTTCACCTTGCTGAACGTTTTACCGCACACTAGTCGCAGAAATTTGTCTTGAGTGAGTATGCAATACTTTCGAGAAATATCTACAAGAAGTGAGAGTACAAGGCACTCATACAGGTGTTGATTGAAAAATCGTATTATAATACTGTCAGTCCCTATAAATTCTTCGTGAAAGTGCTGCAAGTTCACCTCCGACGATAGCTGTGACCAGTGCCTGGCAAAATATTAGCAAAATGAGTCCGTTGCCCAATGCAATTTTCAGTACAATGATCTTATAAAGCTGAGAACAGCGTATTAGAAAAGTGCGTCTCGAAAAAAGAGATGAGCCCCTCCCACTGGGAATTTGCGAGTGGTGAGCCACATTTTGAAATTACCCTAAATTAGTTCTAAGCCTTCTTATGGGCTCTCTGTCAACAAAAAGGTCAGGTGGACCTCCACAATGGACAACCACAATGGACAACCACAATGGACACCCAAGAGTTTTGTACAAAATGAACAAGGTGCAAGTCTTATGATCATTTAAGCCACATCGTGAGACTCCCTGCTTTTCATCATCAATAGATACCTAACAACTTGATTCTACAATGATATAGACGTAGATATGGACATAGGTATGGGCATAAAGCCTCAAGCAGGCACATATTTTCGTCAAAGGTCCACTACATTCCTCTATCAAGTCTCGACGTTGTTATTCCCTTGGCACGCATTGGCTCCCCTTGTGATTATCACAGACAAAACGGTTGTTAGCATTACGGACCTAGCACAAAGGGTGTTGATTCCGGAAAACCCATTATTAGAACTGGATGTAATAGGTGTGTAAGATTAATAACTAAGTGCTAAACGTGGAGCAGTGGGTTCAGCAGTTTCGATGAAAGGTATAAAAAGATCCGAAAGACCGGAATTAATACAAGAAATGGCGTGCTCGTAAATATGCGTCGTCATAGATATAAACAAAATCAAATAGTAAAGCCTCCGTGCAGCTCTTAATTGCAAGGAAATTGTGCGAAGCGAACTAAAGGGCCTATTTCTGTGGAATTAACATCTGTTTTAGCCCCTGTCACCCGCGTCATCCAACTGATTTGTGTCCACACCACTGGGTATAGTAAAGTATTCTATGCGAACTGCCTGACGAGATTTTTTGCAATTGCAGACAGTTAGACGCCCTTTTTAAGTTCGTCGATCTTGCTACAGTACTAAAATGTATGATGGATTCTTTCTGCCTCCATATCTGCTTGCATCGGGACACACTTCTTTCCTCTTCGCGATCAAACAAAATTTTAGCATTCATCCTTTCAAACAAGTTGATAAAAGAAACAAACATGAAATAACCAATACAATAATGGATGTTTTAGGTGATCAGAAGTTAAGGAATGCGAATTCTTGCGGAGATATTTTGTATATGGCTGTAATAGATATGTAGATTTCCGGCAATGGGTACTCATTTGCTCAGTAAATTCTAAAGACGTACGAAACTCTCTTGAAGTCATTTTCAGTAAACATAGTCAAACGTCAAATCTTACTAAGACATTGCAATTCATTTTTGTTTGCACTGTTTCTGATGCGAAGGAACGCAGACAGTTGAGCTACGGGATTGATATGATTTCAGACTACAAATAGATCAGTAACATAGCACAGTTATGATAGATTTTAGGTCCATACCCCATCACCACCAGAACGCTACGAGGATTACCAAGATTGTCTTTACTTCGGTGATACGAACTTTGCTGACAATTTATAACGCAAACAATCAAACCCTCACTTTTATGTAAATGAGGTCCACATGGTAACTCACCAGGTGATAACTCTCAAGCAAGCGACTCTCCAATTGGTAACCCCCCTGTTAGTACCTCTCCAGGTGATGATCATCCAGTGGTATCCCCTGTATGTTGCACCAGTATGGGAGATTAATTACTATATTTTAATTCTGTTACTTATGAATATCTCAGTAGAAAGTTGCATTTGGGGGTTACAATGAACCGAACCGAATATCTAGTTCAAATAGTCCCTACCTGTACTAATGGCTAAGCTCTTTACGGCTTGTTTACGCAAACCATAAAAGCCATTGTTCCACAATGAGAAAGCTAGTGCAGCAACAATATTGATGCAGACTTCATAATCTTTGACTGCATACTTTACCTCATTCCAAACTGGACTGTATCAAATTTCAATAACTCACACATCCTCTTCCTGAACACTAAAGCAATCCAACACGTTTTCAGATAACCTGACACAATATCAAAACATGTCCAACACTCTTACTGATGCATGCTTGCTCCTCTACTTTTTCGCTGTAACTGCTTGAGTTTTGGTGTTAGTTCTACCGTGCAAACTTGCACAAATTGACCACGCATTTCGTCGATTGTTCGGGCCTAATACGAGAAGGTGCTCCGTTGATCTCGCCATCATCGGGAAATCCGCTGCAACTCGGCTGAATCTACTCTATATAGATATCCTCGGTCGGTGCCCGGTACTCTAAATAATCCTCATAAAACTTCTTGAAACACGCCCTACAAAGAATGAATGAATGAAAGAATGAATTTGCATAACGTTGAGAGTTCGTCGTAGTCAAAAAGGATGTTACCCTGACGTCAGAAAATGTTCTGCACAGAAAAAATTGTCAGGACTAACGGCGAAAAATTTTTCTGGCAATTTCCCCAAATACTTCCCAGCCTGCAATCACCAATTTATCAGCGATTCCCATCTCTAAATACCATCAGCTGTACCGAGTTTTTATTTCGTCTGGCACGTGTAACCATGAAACTGCCTTTGCAACCATGGAACTGCTTTCCAATAGATTGCAGGGAGAAGATGTTGGTAGCGGCAATCAATACTACTGTAACGACTTTGTGCGTAGCGACAAAAAACATCTGTAAGCACATCTGCCACAAATTCCTAAAAACTCCATAAATTCAGCACTAGTTGGTGTAAAATTGGTTCGGCAAGAATATGAAGTCGAAAAAAGAATGTAAAGACCTTATTGGCACCTCTGTACACTGTATACGGACGAGAACAAATCCGGACTACTTGAAATAAATGAGTGTCACATGGTTTTCGTCGTTTAAGCCTGGTTCCCACTGCGGGATAAGGCTTGTTGTTGTCGTTGCCCTTATCCTTGTCCTTGTCGATGTTGATGTTGATGTCTTAGTTGAGCACCTGACTTTGATTTGACACATCTCGAAAGAGACAACTCAAGTGATGTTCTACTGTGAGTCAAACGATCGCGTCAGGTTTCACTACTACTTCAGTTGATATGTTCATTCAAACGATCCCCACACGTGCAATCTTCCAAAATAGAATGCCGAGAACAAAGAACACGACAAGGCTTGTCTTGCAAGAATGAAAACTTTTTCATTCTACTCGACAAGCCTTACGCCGCAAGCTGTCAATCAAAACTAGATAAGACAAGACAAGACAACCGGTTCCCACTTTGTCTTAAAGCAAGATAAGGACAACGACAACGACAAGCCTTATCCCGCAGTGGGAACCAGGCATTATAGCAGCATTTCCGTCAGTTTCTCCAAAGTAAACATCTTAAACTTTTTTCACTCCTGCTTGGAAGTGACTACATCTTACTAAAAGTTATTTAATGACAGTTGTTATTCTTTTCTTTTATAGCAAACATACAAATGTAATGAGAAACACTGCCAAGAAGAAATCAATATTGCCATAATGAAAACGCTTCATTTTAAAGAAAGAAACACTGCTTGATCCGTTTTGCCACCATGGTCCTTAACCTATTAACAAAACAGCTTTATCAGAAACAGTACCACCTGTTAAGGACCAAAATTTCTAATGTCAAAACTATTTGAGGATAAAGAGTTTATTTGGTACAGCTTTGGTACTTTTAAAATTAACAGTGTTAGGTGACAACAATACTCAAATCAGTACATAGAAGAGGGAGGGGTACTACCATATAGTTTATGATCCCCGTAGACAAAGAATATTTGGCTTAAATGGAACATAAGTTGATAAATAAAGTCTTTCATAATTAACAAAGATTTACGTCTATGAGAAGGGTCTCCAGTTTGTTGAAGGTGATGAAAAGCCAGCTTTCACACCAAGATAATCTCGCGGTATCAAATAAAACACTAAAAGTGCCATAACGTTTCCAAATCTGTTATAATCTCTGGGGAGAATTTTTCTTCCCATACTTGTCGTGCATTCCTGCTTTAAATGACGGATTATACATTAACTTTGTAAAGCCTACAATTTTGAAATTGTGTTTCACTTGTAATGAATCTGGGTATATTTTGCAATAACGTTATAACGAGGTCATTTGACCAATATTTCAGCTATTCGATATAAATTCCCATGAAATGCCGCGATATTTTAAGGACGGGAACCCCCCTTCCCTGTTCTCGAATTGACAACGCGTTGCGTTTGCCTTCTCTTAGTTCTAAATAGTTCCTACAGAAAGTGGGCATAATGTGAAAATACTCCTTATGCAATGCAACGGATTTGAATTCGCAAGTTATAGTTCCCGAAACTGTTCTGGGTTTAGGGTTTTCAAATTTTTAGTTCCTATAAACTGAACAAAATATTTTTTGTTCGCAGCTTTAACTTCCTACCACATATACGTCTGTTTTCCACAGGAAACTTTGAAACGTTTTCTTCTCGCAGTATTTTCAGGCTTATCAGGTATCATAATTCCCTATCTATTGCTCGTTTCAACAAGCAAGACACATTTCAAAGGGAAAAAGAACATCAAACCTACAAACGACTCGCAGTGAACACTACAAGCACTAAAATCATGCCAAAAAGAAACAAAATTTTCTTACTTCTTAAATACGCGAATGAATGCACTCCAGCCGCCATAGAAAATGGCATCTCAAGCACGCACCCCATACAGGAAAAGTTACCACACCTTCCAATTCTCGGATAATACTACACCCTCGGGTTCAGTTTATTAGCCTTGTATTTTAGCAATAGCCATAGTACCCTAGCGCCACTTGAACACAGAGAACGTTTAAAGACCACAGCATTCGTGTCCATGCGTACAAAAGAAAGTCTTAATCCCGCCAGGGCACCTCCGGTTATAGTCATGGCTACAAGTGTTAGATTACGCTTGGTACCATGTCACAAATTTACTATCAGTCTCGTTATCAAGCTAAGCCAACCAAATCACCTTGTTTCTTTAAAAAAGGAAGAATTTAGTATGTTAGAATTTAGAATGTTATCTACTTACCCAACCACAACTGTCACCTGGTCCGTGGAATACTGTGACATGAACACGTGACAGGCGTATCGATGATCACTGGGGTGTTTCGTAATGAAAGCAAAGTACCTTAAAATGAGGAGAAGGGTAATAAACAAAATTAATTTCATACATCAATATTCATTCTAAATGCATTCATTTTATAGGGTTCACTACACAGTTTTCCCTGAAAACATTCATCAACATATCAGCACGTGCGCAACAAGGGTCTTACGGAATCATGATAAATAGAGTCGCTTTTAACACTTGAATCTTTCTAACCTGTTTGTCGCTGTCATCCTATGGCCATACAAAGTCCCCTGGCTTGCAAGGGCTACAATATGAATTGGGCTTCAGGGTGCGTGGTGAGCAAAATGGTGCCGAGAACTCTCTCAAACTGGTCATGACACCACAATTATAGCCCATATTTTCATCTATCATCTTACCGTGCATCATGATAATAGAAGTCAATCACTTAACATGTCCTTAATATGAATTCTGTACAGATGTCCGACACTTCGGGCAGTACGGTCAATAAAATGACGTTGTAGTACCTTCGATCCCTGGGATGGTTACCACAATACGTGACATTCTTCATAGAAAAAAAATGTGTTCCTTTTTGAGAAGTGTCCTAGAATATAAGAAAAACAGAAATGTCACTAACCTAGGTTATGAAATCTATTAAACCCAATAAGATCTACCTCAACACGTAGTCAACCTAAGGCGGAAATGAAAATGAAAGAGGCTGGCAAAACGACATTGTGTTTTATCTACATATATTGCGCACTCAGATATTAAAAGCAATACGGCTAACCCCATTTTTCTACTCTACATTAGGCTGTAAATAACATGATCGTCAGATGGGAGTGTAGTCGTCAATAACGTATAAATTACACTAGTGGCTTTGGCAACTTGCACGAAATTGAGTGTCACCCTCAAGTTTCGGAAAAATTCACGCAAATAGTTAGAGGGGAACGTCTTACAATCTGCTTGTGTGTGTGCGTGTTCTACCCGCAACGGTCCATCCTCTATCAACGTTGTTACAGTGGCTATACGCTGGTTAGTCATACTTTGCACGTAGCATAGCCCGTCTATATTTCTAATGCAAGTAAATAGTTGGAGCGAAACGTCCTACAATCTACGTGTGCGTGTGCGTGTTCTACCCGCAACGGTCCATCCTCTATCAACGTTGTTACAGTGACTACACGCTGGTTAGTCATACTTTGCACGTAGCATAGCCCGTCTTTATTTCTAATGCAAATGAATAGTTGGAGGGGAACGTCTTACAATCAACGTGAGTGCGCGTGTTCTACCCGCAACGGTCCATCCTCTATGAACGTTGTTACAGTGACTACACGCTGGTTAGTCATACTTTGTACGTAGCATAGCCCGTCTATATTTCCAATGTACTTAAATAAGTACCAGAAATATAAACAGGGAAAAACCAACAAGAACAAGATCAGTACATATGAATAAGACTAAGAATAAGAATTAAAATATAATAAAAAGAAAGAAATGAAAAATATATCAATGAGACTATGAATAGTCAGTAAAGAAACAACGAATGATACGTTACGTGACGAATGACTTTGAAGAAAACTATTATTGATAAGGATTAAGGAAATTATGCATCTAGACAGGAGTGTTAGTACCAACACACTTTAGTGCCTAGCAACGGTTATCTTCCTCTGGAAACGAACTAGTAACGACACACAATGAGCACGCTCTCCTTGGATTTAACCCATTTATGTTCCAATTCTCCTTTCGTACAAGAAAATAAATCGTACGTAATAATACTCGGATAATTACGCATTTTCGCATGGACATAGAGTATCACCACCATTTTATACACAAGTGAAACCAACTTGATTGGGCGACCTTTGACTCTCTGTGGCAACCTAAAAATACCTATTTGCGACTTGCGACTTTTTGGGCTATTTTTGCGAAACTGATAGAATCACTTAAAATGTCATTGCACAGTAGCCGATTACAGTACACCAAATTCTCATAACACCACAAAAGCTTCGTCTACTTGACAGAGAATGCAATACAGCTTGTCACAGTACCGCATATTTGTATATCTGGATTTTTATGCTTCCGATGGCGCCCATGACACATACTAAGTTTATAGTGCACCGAGGCGCAAACAACAGCACATCGTTAAACAAAAGACGGGATTTTTTGGCAAACAATGCCAGTGGCCTAATAGCCATCCTTAACAAGAGTTTATGGAATGTAGATGCAACTGTTGCAATGTCATGACAATGACATCAACTTGGAGATGGGGCTTTGGCCCCCCATGTAACGTCACCTCGTTAAGTCCCATGATACTACACTTTCTTGTACTTACAGAATTATCCTTCACTACTTAAATGGTGCAAAAAGTTCAGATATCGGAGATACAGTTCTTTAGGTATCGACTTTTGAACCAACCAAGGTCAAAAGTCACAATTTGTCACCAGGTGACTTCGGCAAAATTTTGCATCATTTGCGTTTTGCCTTACAATTGAGCTTTTTTCTTACAGTAAATTTCTGAAATTCATTTCCTTGTGTAAAGAACACAATAAACAAAGAGATAAAAAGTAATATTCGGTTCTAAATTAAGCAGCCGTTGTTTAAATGGGTAAATTGGCACAAAATACAGCCGCTTGCAGTTCCACTCGAACTCTTAAAACGCAAATCTTTAGCAGATCTTCCAAAAACGTAAACATCAAAATAACACTAATCAATGAAAAACACAATAAAAGGAAAACTCATACAGTTTCTAGCATTTACGGGTAGGAAATGGGAGGCAGAATTGCGCCAGGACGCGGGAGGGAGCAT